>JANHFX010153661.1:0-10729 GCA_027560015.1 Chloroceryle amazona
AAGGGTTTAGATGTGAGCCTGAGAGTTTCAACTGTCTGGGATTCTTGGAAACAGCTTGTTTCTACCATCAATGAGAACTGGAGGAGCTTGGCCAGAGCCAGACTCAGTGGACAGATAGCTGAACTTCAGAAGCCAAATCTCTAGAGAAGATTTCATAAAAAAATAGACAGTGGCCCAGGGAGGAAGTACAGAAACCTGAATTCAGAGAGTTCCCAGACTAGACCCTGGAAAGTGATACTGGATGAAAGTTCGGGAGTGTGGTGCCTTACCATCAAACTGGTGAACAGCTGGTTGGGGGTGCTGCCAGGTGCTATCGCAGAGCATACTTGTCAAGTTGCAGCTTATGGCTAGATCCTGGTGGGCAGACTTTTGTGCCTGCACAGTGTCTGACTGAAATCATTGCATAGCCAAAGGCAGCTTTTTGTTATAATAACAGCCACTGGAGCCAGTGGATACAGGCTCCCTTTGGCTTAATTAGGAGTAATATTTTATAGTCCTGTAGTGTCTACTAGGTAATGAAGAAAACACTTTTACTGGTTTCTCTTGGGTTTTGGGGTTTGTTGTATTTTCTTCCCTTTTTTTAGATTAGTTTTAACATGCATTTTATTACCTCTGTTTGCAGACTCATTTTTTCAACCCAAGCATGCATGGAACCCCTATGCTAGTATTTCAAAAGATCTGTTTTGTAACATCCCTATGAATAAGGTTTTGGTTTTATTTTAATGAGGATAATTACTAATATTTTTGTAAAGTTGTCCTGCTCAGTTCTGGTACTGCCCATCTGAGAATGCTTGTCTTTTAGATTTATTTCTTGTGCTTCAATAAATATTTCTCCTTAAAGAATATTCATAGACTTAAGTCATTGCTCCAAGCATCAGGATCACAACTTTCCTTCCACATCTAAGGGGCTGTCCTCACCCTAAACCATGACAGCTGTGTTTCATTATGACTTATTATTAACTGACTTCCTTTTCCAAAATAAATTATTCTGGTTTATATTTGACACAGTCCTGCTGGTACTTGGTATTATTTCATTATGCTAGGGCTGCCCTTATGTTTATTCTGACAAATGAGGTTTTTTACTTTCTCTTCAATTTCTCTTCTTCTGAATTCTAATGAGATCTGTCGACTTGCTTGGTTTATAGTCCTGTTTTGGAAAGCTGCTTTGTTGTTGTTGTTTGGGGTTTGTTTGTTTGTTTTTCATAAAAATAATGTTCAGATAACCATAGCAGTCATCTTAGGACCTATTCCCGCAATTTTTCTTTGACCTTTTTATTAGAATACCGTATCACTCAGAAGATAGTAATTCTGATTGGTGGTGCATTTCCCTTCTTTTCCCTTTGATCTATAAAATAACTGCTCTGTAAACTGACTGCCTAGGCAATTCCTTGTAAGAAAAAAAAAAAAAAAGTGCCTTGCCCCAGAGAGGTTCCTGCATGAATCAGAAGGCTTGAGCTGTTTAGCCTCACCTAGTGGAATTGTTCCCAGCCTGAGTTTTCTCTGGAACTGTGTTTGGAAGAGGTGACAGTTGTGTGGATGTGTAGTAGCAGGAAACATTTGACTAATCAAGCAATGTTCTGCTTATTACTTTGGAGAAGTCTGTCTACTATTAACAAGATGCATCTCTTTGTTTGGAAACCCAGGTGAGCCATTGTTCAGCTTCTGCAGAAATGTTGCATGGTCCTTTAATGTCTGTGGGTACTTCACACACAGACTGTGTGTCTCTGTGTATGTGGAGGGGAGTGTTTTCAGTTGCAGCTGCTTGTTCTCAGTTGCTTCTAGATACCGGTACAGCTACTGCTTCCACTTTGCCAGATGTCTTGTGATGCTATGATGCTTTATTTGCATGAAGCTTTATTTGCTTCTGCTTTGCATGCTCAGAATGAAATTAGGCAAGCTATTTCAGTGACAAATGTCAGGATAAGTCCTGTACTGACCTGTACTTTGTTGTATGCAGTTACTAATTTAGTTGCTAGTTGATTTACACTACAATAGGACTACTCACAGATACCTTTTCAGCATGGAGTATTGCCTCAAATTTTTACAGAGTGACTAGGAGCAAATCATTTGTTAATGTACCAAAATAAGAGCGATCTGATATTCTGAATCTGCAGGAGTGCTACAAAGGGGTGCTACCATTTGGGGGAAGGGGGAAAAAAACCCAAACAAAAGGGAATTACATTCAAGATTGCCTAGTTTAGTGATCCTGCAGCCTTTACTTGTGCCTTTATGTTTATTCTTGTTCTCACAATTTGGAGGACTAACATTAAAATGCACAGCACCAAGCAAAAGTTTGCTTTTTTCCTCACTAATTTTGATGGGTTGTTGAAGTTTGTGGGATTCTTGTGAGGGATTCTTGACAGCTTCCAGGACTGGATCTGAACAGGGCCAAATGGTTTGGCAGCTCTCAGTGAGGAGCTTTTATTTTGCTATGTTCCATTTGAAGCAGTATAACCCACAGTGAAACTCAGTTAATGTAATAGTTACCTGCTCCCTGCTGTTGTGTGCTAGAGTGGTAAGGCTTTGAAAAACATATCAGCTGAACTGAGACATGCAACATGAAAACATTTGCAACAGCATCCTGAGGGAAATCGAAGAAAGAACCTGCATTTTTTTATTTGTACAGTGAGTCTGGTATTATCAATGTAAATATGCAGAAGTACAAAGAGATATGAGAAAGACCATAATGATAACTACTTGGTTACTGTAGAACCTAAGCCTCTAGCAACAGGCGTTCTCAGGCATGGATGACTGACTTCAGCTTGCTCTGAGTTACTATGAACATTTCCATTTCAAGAGTGACTCAGGATCTAGTGGTAACTTGTAAAGGACTGATTTTCCTTCTGCTGCTCAAGGGTTTAAGAGCTACATGGGAAACTTCCAGACCACTTGATGCCCGTGGCAGCTTGTTCAGTCACAGATTGAAGCGTAATCCTTACATGTCTGTTTTCACTAGGTATTAATTCAAGTGACTGTCACACAAAGAGAGAGAGGCAGGAGTAGTCAGGTTGCAAAGTTTTGGAATAGCACCGTATTTATCTCTGTGTATTGCTTCCCTCTGTGATTCACAGAGATGCCCTACACGGACATGATTCAGGTATTGTATTTTCCCAGTTAACTACAGAGTCTGTTTTTGAGAGGCTGTGTCTGTCATTTAAGAAACATGGAGAAGTAAGTGATAGAGCAGTTCAGCCTGCAGATCACCTGCCTGGATAAAAGACTCACTATGAGTTTAATTGACATTCCTAGCATTGATTTACATTCCTAGGGTTGTAAGGGCCAAAAGTTCCAGTGACATTCAGAAACTGAAATGGAATGTGGGCTGTGGGCAGCTCCCAAATAAGAAAGCTGTGTGTGGTTCAGCTGGAACATTGCATACAGCCATTTGTAACTGTGTTGGAAGGAAGTTGTGTCATCTCCACTGCAGTACAGAGCTCAGAATGTTGAAGGTGAACTGGGTGGCTTCAGCAGCTGCTATGCAAGCAGCAAAATGAAAGTCCCTGACCCCTTCACAGAAAGGGTGGAACAAGCAACTTGAAGTGGGAACCCTCTCAAGTGACCAGGCTTAGGAAGGAGAACTTAGAGGTTGTTAGCAAGTATCTGAATATCTTTGAAAGATGAGATAATTTAAATTATTTTCTGTCAAAGAGAAATGATCACAAGGAAGATTTTTAAAAATAAATCATCAGTGTTCAAATGCAGGTAACTGAGCACAGCTCTTGGAAGCATCCTTCCTGAGGTGACAGCTGCCTTCACCCTCAGCAGAATGTGTGTAGTTTATCTTTACATAAACTCTCATGACCTTTTTTGGTATTTCAGTGGAAACAACCCCTTTTTACATCTCTGGTAGTATTGTCTATTCTTTGCTCTCCCTTGTCCTGTAAAGGCAATTCATTGTCCTTTTTGCTTTCTCGATTAGAGTGCTCATGGCAGAGATCCTAGACTTTGTTCCATCTGAAAAATGTGGAGATGGCTGTGTCCAGCCACAAATCTGTGCTGATGGGGCAACAAAGGGAAAGACTTCCTACACTAACTGCAAGGTTGATGAGAGGGTGCCTGGCTGAGTTAGGGAGGCTTGTGGTTTCAAATCAAACGGACTGACCATGAGAGACCACAACTCTATTGTCTTCTCCAAACACCTGCAGTAACAAATCCTACAGAGGAGACACCCAGTCAGTCACGGAGGGTGACCCGCAATGGCAGGCATACTTGGAGGGACTGGAAAAGCAGCTCTGCTGTCCAGAGGCTTCTTAAAGGCCCTCCTTTTCTGAAACACAGCAATGAGATTTTCTGTGTGTTTTTTTAAAAAGTTTGACAGAGTAATGCTTTGATTCAATGCATGATCTGGGTGGCAATAAATCTCTTCTAGTACCATCAATATTTTTTCTCCAGAAGGGCAGTGTCCTGGCTGACAACAATTTTCCTGTTTGTTTATTGCCTCTTTTTAAAAAAGTCTCTTATTTGGCTTTAAGGAACAGACCTCATTGTAGTAACTGCCAAAAGAATAACAGCCTGCAAAGCATCTTTGCTGCACTCTTTCGAAGTCCCTCCATCACTGCAAACCACTCAATATTTATTAACTCTTTCCTGCATTGAAAAGTCATTAACCTCTGAATAACCTTTTCTCACCCTCACCCTTTAGCCAAGTGCAAACAGGCCAATTTATCCACACGTTTCCATTACCATGCTTGTCAAGGTTGAATAAACCCTATACAAGTCCAAAATTCAGAAGAAATGGTGTATTCTATCATAGATGGAAAAGATACTGCATTTTCATCTTCTTCATTTTGGTTAAAGATATCTGATGACAGAAGTGCTAGATGGGTTCTGTGCTGTAATGGGGCTGAGATACAAGGTTCTGTGCTGTAGTTCAGTTCTTAGCTAAAGCATTAGCTTAATTTCTAACTCCTAATATAATGTTACCTAGCGTTTCATTTTGGGGCTATAGTGAGTGCAACCAGAATGTAATTGTCAGTCAACTTTCAAAGACAGTGTAACATAAGCTATTAGTGACACAAATACTGAATACAGTAAGTAAGCACCATTTAAGTAGTAGAATCACAGAATGTTAGATATTTTTGAAAGCAACAGGTAAATACAGCAATATTTCTTGTACATGACATTTCATGGATTATTTGCATTGTTCCTTCTTTTCTAGACCTTGACTAAAACTGTATGTTTACTGTAAGATCTAAAGAAGTTTTCTTACGGAGATGAGCTAAAGCTTTGCATCAGCAATTAGGTAGGTATCTCTGGTTTTGATGCTGGAAATCCTGCACAAACAAGGGTTTGCTTTCAGTATCCCTGCCTAATAGCTTGGAACTTGCCACAGCATCACTAAAGAAGTAAACCACCTGCTAGCAAAATAAACAGTGGGTAACATATAAAGTTTCTCTTCAGTTCTAGCTTTTAACTTGACTTTGTCTCATTTAAAGTAAATGAATCATAATACCTTCCTTTGGAACCCGTCGTGCTTCATAATACATGTTCTAATTTTCCCATACTCACACGTTCTTTGGCTATATTAGCCCCATATAATGAATAATTAATTCTGTACTCTGACAACTATTTTATCTACTGCTGTGAAATGTACACTGCTGAATTTTTGTTTGTTGTCAGTTCCTAAAAAATGAGACTGATTTTGAAGTTATCAAAGAGAAAACCACACAAAGAACCTTTAATGAACCAAGGACTTATTTATCACCTGTATTTGGGATGCACAGTAAGAGTCCGTTATAACTTGCCTCTCTACATTTTCACACAGAAGTCTGATAGTTTTAATCTTTTTTCTAAGGAATGAAGGAGGAAAGCATTGTACCCTCCTGTCTGAAGTGCAAGGACGCAGCAACCTCGATAGCATTACTCTGACAGTTCATTTGAAGATGTCAACAAAGGAGGTTTTTTTAAAGTAGACTGTAATTTTAGAATGTTAGTGGAGTGTTCTGAAGAGAGAAAGTAGCTTTCCCTCACCCTTTAACTCCCTCATTTAGATTTTCTCTCTGGCTTATCTGACAGCTATACATTTGTAAGACAGCCAAGGAACAGACAAAGTAGAATAGGAAACTGGAACTTTATGTCCAAGTATCAGAGCAATTTGCTGCAGCACTACACATGAAAGATTCACCTTTTTATAACAAGTTTGAATGACAGAAAAGATCTGCAACATGAACCTGTAATCAGGCTGTATATTCTGTACATGTACCAGAGGCTCCTGGAGACAGCAGTGGGACAAGTTATACTCTGCCTGTTTTCATGAGTAAATTGCCTTGCAGGTGATGCAGGTTGCAGCAACCAGAACAAAGTTAATTGTGGCCAAGTGCCAGCTTTGTTAATGTAGTTCTCATTTCACAGAAATTTCTTGCTATACTTTTAAGTCAAAGCCATTCCGCTGTGCAGCATATTTTTACAATCCATTTGCCTGATGGAACTGCAATACTGTTATGAAATTGCCTGATGAAGTTGCATAGGAAATGGCAACTGTTAATGCTTTTTTAAGAAGTAAGGATAAAATATAATACATACAATTATAATACAATACAATAATAATAAAATACAATATAATACAATAAAATAATACATACTCCTGAACAGAGCACAGAGCTTGGCTCCAGCAGTCTATCTCAATTTCAGATTCTCTAATGCTGCTGAGTCTCTCTATTTCAGCTTCTAGTGTCACAACCTCATCTTCCATCAGGGCTACATGGCTAAGCAGGTCATCTACCTGCTCACAGTGCATGTATGACTAGACTCAGATATCCATTTACCACTGTTTATTTCCTACTATTACAGAACAAAATTTAATTGTGTTTCTCTACTGTTTTGGTTTTGTTTATTTGTTTAGGTATGTATTTTTTTTACTGTGAACAAAGTTGCAGAATTCATGTAGCTTAACTTTGAAGGGAAATGAGATCATTTCAGTGGTGGGGTTTCCCACTCTGGTTCATAGCAGGATTACACCGTTTTACACAAGGACAGCTGAGCCATGGGCACCCTGCAGGACAGAGAAGAAAATGTGGAAAGGAGCTGGAACTGCTTCAGCTGACAGTGGAGGTTTTTTTCTGTTTGTAATTTCCCTGTTCACCCAAAAAAATGGTCTTTAGTATCGTTTGCTCTGTGTAAATCAGAGCATCCCAGATCCCATTCTCCTGGTGGAACTTCACAGAATCACAAAATAATAGAATGGTAGGGGTTGGAAGGGACCTCTGGAGATCATCGAGTCCAACCCCTCACGAGTACAGGAACCACCTAGGGCAGGCCACACAGGAACAGATCCAGGTGGGTCTGGAAAGTCTCTAGAGAAGGAGAATCCACAACTTCTCTGGGCAGCCTGTTCCAGGCTCTGCCACTCTCACAGTGAAGACGTTTTTCCTCATGTTGAGGTGGAACTTCCTGTGTTCCCACTTGTGACCATTACCTCACATCCTATCACAGGGCACCACTGAAAAAAGACTGGCCCCTTCTACTTGACACCCGCCCTTCAGATATTTGTAAACATTAAGAAGATCCCCTCTCAGGCTTCTCCAGGCTAACCAGCCCTGGGGCTCTCAGCCTTTCCTCATAAGAGAGATGTTCCAGTCCCTTCACGACCCTTGTATCTCTCTGTTGGACTCTCTCTAGCATTTCCCTGTCCCTCTTGCACTGGGGAGCCCAGAACTGAACACAATATTCCAGATGTGGTGGCACTAGTGCAGAGTAGAGGGGGAGGAGAACCTCTCTTGACCTGCTGAACTCCAGAACGCCGCTTGTCTCTCTGAGACAATAAATACATTTTCCAGGATTGAGAGGTCCTCAGATGTCCTTAGTAACACTATAGGAGCACCTGACAGTAGTACTTTAGGCCTTCTTCTCTAAGCCTCCTCGTATGTTCACCTCTACCAAACATGATGCACCAGTAAGGGTGGTTTCCAAAAGAACAGCTAAACTGCAAAAGGAGAGTTGATATCAATCAATATACATTGGATTAAATCTAATCAGAGAGTATAAAAAAGGCTCCTCATATAAGGGAGCTTAAAACATACTTAAGATAACAGATTTTGTCTTTCCCCTCTATTCTGAGAGAACACTGATCAGCCATGGATATTCAAATACCCATTCAAAATTTCTTTTCCAGGAAATTTTGGGGTTTGGGCAAAAGAAACAAAAAGGACAATCTTAGAGCACACACAGTTGACTAATACTGGTGCAAGATGTGGAAAAAAAAAAACAACAGGGCCACAAACAAGAGAATAGAAATAATTTCTATGAGTCATCGGTAGAGCAAGATTTCAAACACTCTTTTTTAGATAAATGCAATTGTGATTAAATAGGACCTTCATTTTAGAAGTTTCTCTAAGGTAAAACAGTCTAAAACCATGCAAATGCTTGATATAGTAACTCATGTCACTCCTGTACTTACATCACTGCCCAAAAGAAATACTAAAATGAATCCTGATAAACTCATTGGTAATAAATTAAATGTGCTAGTAGATAATGCTGGCTATAGAAATGGCTGTTACACAGAAGATGCTCCAGAGGTAACTGCTTGGCTGGTTAAAGCACCAACTGAAGAAATGTATTGCCTTTTGCAAATTCCAGTTCTACAAAAACCTGCAAGTTCTAGAATTCAGTTTAAGCTCCCAAAACTTTGTGACAGTCACTTGATGTCTTCATTGCCTGCTGCTGAATCATCTCTGCCAGAACTGATGTGGAGGGGCTGGCAGGGCTCAATGAAAAGCGTGTGTACTACCTCTGGAGTGGCTGTAGTAGTGCTGAAGGGATTGAATACACTTCCACACCTTCCAGAGTAGGTGGAAGCCTGTACTCTACACTTGCTGTGGTTGATATGTCTCTTAAACAGAGTACAAATAGTTCCAATTAAATGAGTTTATGTAAGTTTACACCATGAGAAAAAAAAAATCACTTATTAAGTAATTAGAATTCTTCTTCCTTCTGAAAAACAAGAACACTACAGAGAAAGCTGATTCAGTGGCAAGATGTTTGGAAGACTTCTGTGTCCAAAATACAACCAAAAACTACTCTGACACAAAGACTGTTCATTCCTTAACTGTGAAAGACAGACGGTGAAGAAATTTTTCCTGCAAGCATTAAAGGAACTGAGGCAAGGGAATCATGCAAGGACTTAAGAAATGTTACACTCAGATACACATGGCAGGGACAGGGACATGGGGATTGGAAGGGCAGAAGCGAGTTTGTTGGGATTGCCAGCCAGAGGAGACATGGTGTTTTCAGAACCGATCACTGGCCTAAGAGATCTTCTCACTGTCTGGAGGACACTTCAGGCCCAGCTGATATCGTTCCCTAGGACCATTCTTGATGCTTCCATCTGAAGGGCTGCCTTTTGCACATCCGCTTCCTCAGATGAACCCAAGCCAGCCATGGGAGAAGGCTGGCCAGGCAGGAACAGCTGGCTGAGCAGGGCTCTAGCAAAGACAGTGGCCCACAGTGGCAGCCAGGGAGCTGTTGTTGCAAAGCCACAGGAGCGGTTGTGTAAATTAAAAAGCTGATGGGGGGGAGCTGTGGGGCTAATGCTCAGGCACCAGCAAAACTTCAGAGTGAACGCATAAGCCTTCCAGCTTCTGCAGCACCTTTTCAAATGTTCTCTGCTTCTCACACTCAAAAACCTCCCAGGAGGCAAACTAACACTCCCTGGGTCAAGAAAAGCCCCAACAACACTTCACAGGTATCACAGGTACCACAGGGTGTCAGGGGTTGGAGGGGACCTTGGAGATCTTCAAGTCCAACCCCCCTGCCAGAGCAGGACCATACAATCTAGCACAGGTCACACAGGAATGCATCCAGGAGGGGTTTGAATATCTCCAGAGAAGGAGACTCCACAACCTCTCTGGGGAGCTCTATGACCCTGACAGTAAAGAAGTTCCTCCTCATGTTAAGGCATTCTCTGCAACCTGTCATATGTACCCCAACATCCTTCTGTGGGAGCCCTGTCTGAGTTCCTGCATCTATTCTGAAAGGTGACAGGAGTGTGGTCTTCTTGTGCCAAGTGGAAACCATTTTGACAGGGGCCATGCGGGAGCAATTCCTCCTGGCTTTCCGCCTCACATGCCCTTTTCGCGCCAACCATCAAGAAAGCTTCTCGCTGTCTGAGGTCTGAGCAGACACTTGAGGGAAGAAGGCTGAATGGGATGCCGACAAGCTTCTCCTGCAGGTGTTTCTGTGCATGGTTGAAGCCAGCAGCTCCCTGGAAGCATGGTGGCTCACTTCCACAGACCTCATTACAAGCAGGAGGCTTAGTCCTGGGACAGAGCTGTGACAGACAACCCTGTGTCCCTCCGGACTTGGGCTGAGTGGCTGGAGAGAGGCTGAAGGAGAGTCATGCCTGAAGATCTTCTCTGAAATGGGGTTTTGCTTACATCGGTGCTGGGTGCCAACCTCGGGGGAGCAAGAGGCATGAAAGATGTTCAAGTTATGAAGTGTTCAGACAGCCTGTGTCCCATTTGGCTTGGACAAGCATTGTTTACACAGGGTTTACACAGGGTGTCAGGGGTTGGAGGGGGCCTTGGAGATTTTCGAGTCCAACCCCCCTGCCAGAGCAGGACCATACAATCTGGCACAGGTCACAAAAGAACGCATCCACATGGGGTTTGAAAGTCTCCAGACAAGGAGACTCTGGGGACCTCTCTGGGGAGCCCCCTTTCCAGTGCTCTGTGACCCTGACAGTAAAGAAGTTCCTCCTCATGTTAAGGTGGAACCTCCTGTGCTCCAGCTTATA
>JANHFX010153662.1:0-10683 GCA_027560015.1 Chloroceryle amazona
ATCTATTATGCAACTGCTGAAAGTTCTCCCATCTACACAAATGCTTAGAAATAACTTTTACTGGTTCCATAGCTCAACATTGTGTTTTGTAGCAACTCGTGATCGCTTCACATAGTTTCTCAAGTCCCAGCGATAGATGCAAAAATGTATGTACAAAAATCTATGCATCTGTAAGTCTAAATACTTGAATAGCGCACTATAGACATCTTTCTGCTTTGTCTCATTTTCAAGTCTTAAAAGACTTCACTGTAAGTAATTAGATCTTAGAACACAGAGATTCCCTTCTATGTTTAGGAAACCCTGTCAAGAATTAGAGACTGCTTGAATGCCCTAACAGCTGTATTTTGTGACCCACCATCTGGATCAGCCCTGAAGATATCCTTTATTAATTCATCTGTCTGATTCTTGCTTGGGTACCTTGTCTGATTTTTGCAGAATTTCACTAGTGTGGCAATTAATAGATTGACTGGATCAGGATCATGGTGACAGCAGTGCATGTGTTCTGGTTTGAGCTAGAACAGAACTAATTCTGTTCAGTGATACTATTTTTCAGTTAAGTCTCTAACCGCACTTCCTGAAGTTAATGGCATCTTTTAGCAGACAGCGTATGCTTCTAGCAGCGATAATGCTTGATGTTTAAATGAATGTGTTGGGTTGATAAGGATGCTCCACTACTGAAGTGGAAGCAAAATCTTTTGTGTGGTAGTCTGTAGTCACAGTTTCATTTCAAAGCACTGGAAGTGGAAGAAGTACATAATCTGCTGTTCCTGGCCATGCTCAGTACCTCGTCCTTTCTTTCTTAGGAAACAGTTTGATTGGTTTTGTTTCTAGTGTCATGAGTACTAAGAAATTAATGGATGGGCTTGTGTTCCAGGAGCCACAGCAACAGTAGGTGGTAGGGGTGTGGTCATTACAACACAAGTGGAAACAAGTGTGCAACAGAAAGGAAGGTACTTGTTCTTGTTAAGTTGGCTTCTGGTATGTAATCAAACTGTAAAGTGAGAGAAATAATTGTCAAATACCTAGATCTTGTTATATTTTTTTCATAATGAGGTGAATGGGATTAACAAATAACTTTAAGGTGGGTAATGCTCAATGAAAAGTAGTTAAATGAGATTAAGATCTAATTAACATTTTTATATCTTTGTGTACTTGCCATTTTCTCTGTCTGTAAAACACAGCTTACAAATACTGGTATCTGAAGTATTTAAGGAGACAAATGTAGAGCAGTACTTTCTGATTCAACCTGAATTTAATTGGAAATTAAGTTTCAAAGAAAAATACACATCTGTACCACAGTTTACTAGCAGTCCTGGAGTCCAAGCATTTAGTTCATATCGAAACTTAAGTGGTGCTTTAGTCAACAGTTTACTATTTGAATTGATTTTTTTTTTTTCAAATGAGCAGGAAGTTTTCTTTCCTCTTCCTTAAAGACAGACCTGAATTCTGAGGTCTGCCCCAAGAATGGTTTCTGTATTTCTCACTAAACAGCATTTAACAAAAGAGAAACTATGTATAATAAAATAGCACAACTCCAATGTCTGAGACAGTTGGGGATGAAAAGAATAAAGTGGATGTAGCTGGGATTTCAGTGTGTAGAGGTTTGCATGGCAGCTGAATAGATCAGAGCTATGAAATAAGGGAGACTACCCAAGCCTCACTTCAGATGCCTACATTTTCTTTTTGAGGAATTGTATGTGTGGATTGGATTTCTAAATATCCATTGCAGTCTTTCACCTAAGCAAGAAAATTGTGACCAGTGCTCATGTCGAGACCCGTGACTTGAATCTAGCTTGCCAGTTTTGCTCATCAGCTAATATAAGGCTATGTCTAGTAGGAGACAGATGGAAGAGGGTCTCAAGGATAAATTTGAATACATGAAAGCTTTATTGATATGTTACAACTCGTTAGAAAACTATTCTTTAATCAGAAGTTATGCATCATCTTTTTGATGTCTGTATATAAATTTTAATGTTGGTTTTGAGCCAGTGTACATTTAGTTTTATCTCTTATACATTAAGTCTTCAGTTATTAGAGCACTGAAAATATGAAGTTTTTCAAAGGGCTTAAGTGTTCAGCTAAACTAAGGCTATATTGGGAAGCTGTAACTCAGCAAGTTACAGGAAGAAGGGAATGCACGTTGTTTCTCTAAGAGCAGCAGTGGAGAAGTTGTGTGTTTATTTGGTGGTGGAAGACAGTCATTCACTGAACCGCTTTTTGGATTGCGTTCACCTTCATGATAAACTTCTATCTACTTGTTTCTCCTTCCACGTAATTGCATCTGGAAGAAATGCTTTGTGTAAGTGTTTGTGATTTCGAAGTTGCATTGAGAAAGGTACCTGTACCTCATTTCTGTTGAAGCCTGAGCACAGACTTGCATCAAAACTCACCTACTGTCCCAGATTTTTGGATACAAGTATGTATTTAAAGGACAACATTGATCAAATACTAGAGCATTGTTGGGGAGTTATTTAGCATCTGTGCTACTCTTAAATGTTCTGATTGAAGCTGCAACTGTGTGTCCAGAAATGCCTTGTGGATATGTAAGGGTACATAGACATGCTAATTCATGCATTTGTGTATCTGTGCTTAATTGAATGATGCAGAAAAAATGCAAGTGACTGTAGTCACATACAACCTTGATTTAGGCTACTTCCCTATATAGCCCTTTGCAGGGATAGATACAGGATTGCTTGGCATCTGTGTTTTTTTCTGGTAGATGATCAAAGTTGTTAGTAGAAATACTCCTTGCCAGGCATATAGCCCAAGTCATGTGATCTGGATGCTTATCTTCCTGTGGAAGAGTGGCTCGTTGAGCTAGGCCACAATTCGGGCCTAGTGAACCAAAATTATGAGGAGTTCTTAGCATGAGTGAGCAGGACAGAAACAACAATCAATGGAGGTCCCACATACTAGCAGGAAAAGAAAATGACACTTTACAAACCCTAGAACTAGCAGTGGTATGCTGGGCAGTGACAAGATGAGTACAAGAAGCAATAAATATCGTCACAGACTCTTTATATGTAGCAGGTGTTGTAGCCCGTATTGAGGATAGTGTGTTCCGGCAGTCAGCTAATCCAAACCTTGGATGCCTGTTTCAACAACTACAGCAGGCTCTAAGACAAAGAACCGCCCCGTATTGTGTAATACATGTGCAAAGCCACCAGTGGAAAATTGGACTGGGAGAAGGAAATGGCAGGGCCAACAAACTAGTGGCGGAAGCCCAGCAGAAGGCCCCTGTCAGCCAGTTCGAATTGGGCCGTATCGCTCATGCGCAATTCCACCAGAATGCAAAAGATCTGACTAAGCAATTTGTGTTAATCATGGAAGAAGCACAAGGGTTGGTGAGGGCGTGTCCCCAATGTAGCCATCATGGACCAGGCCTAGGAATTGGTGTTAATCCAAGGGATTTAAAAGCGCTAGAGCAATGGCAAATGGACGTTACGCATGTCCCAGAATTCGGTAGAATGAAGTATCTGCATGTGTCAGTTGATTGCTTTTCTAATTTTATATGGGCCACAGCACAAACCAGAGAAAGGGTGCTACACGTTAAGAGACATTTAACGCAATGTTTTGCAGTGATGGGAGTCCCAGAGTCAATCAAGATGGATAACGGCCCTGTGTATGCTAGTGATGGTATTAGGTGCTTTATGCAACAATGGGGGGTAAAACACATAAGGGGCATCCCATACTCGCCTACCAGCCAAGCTATTGTCGATCGTACTAACAAAACGTTAAAGGAATATCTAGCAAAGTTAGTTGAAATCAGGGATTCGATTAAGAGGCTCAGCAAAGCATTGTTTGTGTTAAATCACCTATGTGTATTTGGGGAAGAGAAGGTGTCCCCTGTCACAGTGCATAATAACGCAGTGTTAAGGAAACAGTTGCCAACCGAGGAGATGTGGGTGACCTATAAGGATCCAAAGGATGGTATTTGGAAAGGCCCTGCTCGAGTACAGTATAATGGGTGAGGGCATATGTGTTTATCCCTACAGGTCTGCTGTGGGTCCCGAGCCGGTGGACAAAACCATCTAAGGATGCTGCTACTGCTTCTCCTAAAGATGATGATGATACCTACAGCAGCCATCCCAACTCGTGCGATCCTGGGGATAGCGACTGGTGTGTGGACAATTGTAGCATCGGGATTGCTGATACCTCAGCCAAAACAGAATGTATGGGTAATGCTTGTGAATTTAACCGGGCAGGACGTGTTATGTTTAGCTGTGGCAAACCCTGAAAACCCCTTTTCTACGCGTTTGGTGGGAGTTCCTGTGGACACTTGGCCCTGTCCACTGTCACAGCCAGACGTTTGTCCCAATAGCGCAGAAGACTATACCGACTGCTGGGATGAAGTCTCAGCATATTATCCAGTTACCACTCAGGAGCCTCAGGAACTAGAATTGTTTGGTTCAGTGAAAATGGATGCCTGTGTTATGTTTAATTTCACTGGGAACAATACTATTACGAAAGGTGCCAGGCCACGATCTGTTAACAGCTCTATTTCGGTTTATCAAAATCAGTCTGAGTGGTGTAATTATACAGCAAGCAATTGGTCAAGGTCTAGCTATGTTCCGCAGCAGTTACCCTTGGGAATATTTTTGATCTGTGGGGACCGTGCCTGGCCAGGAATACCATCTCAAATAGCTGGGGGACCATGCTCATTAGGGAGACTGACCTTACTAACACCTAATACTAGTGTGATACTAAACATCTCTCGACACCAAAACAAACTGTCTACACACACATTTGGGCCAAACTGTAAGGACAACGTCGACTTTTGGCCAGCTGAAAAAATCATTGCAGCTTCCTTTTTAGTGCCTGGTGTGGCTGCTGCGAATGCTTTAGCAACTTTGAATAAGTTAGGATGCTGGCTTAGTAAACAAACAAATGCTACTTCTATTGCACTTTCAGGGCTGTTAGCAGACGTAGACAGTATCCGACATGCTACCTTGCAAAATAGAGCTGCTATTGATTTTTTGTTGCTGGCTCAAGGTCATGGCTGTAAGGATTTTGAAGGAATGTGTTGCATGAACCTCTCTGATCATTCTGAGTCTATTCATAAGAGCATTCAGACCTTAAAAGATGGAGTTAAGAAATTAAGGATAAGTGACGGATTGGATGGATGGTTGAAAGGATGGGGTCTCACTGGATGGCTGCTTGATATTGTAAAACAATGCTTTAGCATCTTAATAGTTGTCATTGTTGTGTTAATGATAATCCCATGTGTTATGCAGTGCTTGAGCGCTATGATCAGACAAGGTAACTAATAATGAGTGGCTTATACAAAAACAAAAAGGGGGAATTGTGGAAGAGTGGCTCGTTGAGCTAGTCCACAATTCAGGCCTAGTGAACCAAAATTATGAGGAGCTCTTAGCATGAGTGAGCTATGTGACTAGCGGCTCATCACGTAGCCTTGAATCCTCCTTGAGCCTGTGATAAAAAGGAACTTGGCCGCCCGCAAACAGAAAGCAGGATGCCAAAGCCCTCTGAAGTGAAACATTTGGAGATGATGTTCGCCAATCAGCATTTAGCCAGCAGTGCGTGGACAGCACTTGTTAACCAATGTTTAGTAGCCTAGCTTATGGTTAGAACGCATGGACAATGTATTATGATACAAAAGGAACACGAGCCTTAATAAAGTTGAGCATTGCTGCTAACTCACATTGAGTTGTTTCTCTGCTCCGCAAGCCCACGCCTCCACATCTTCCCTACCCTCCCCTACAGTGCTGAAAGGTATAATTTGAGATTGGGTGGATAGAAAGTCTAAACTGCCAAATGCTGTCCAACAAAACTGTCATAACAGGCATAGTATTGTGACAAAGAAAGAAAAATTGTCTTGATCTAGTAATTTTGAATGTTCCTAGGCTCATCTGCACCATGGAACCACTTTTACTTTGCTCTTCCTGTGACTGTGGTTATAAATTCAAGAAACTGTCTCATCTGTTCTCTGCTCAGACTTTGAGCTTCACTTTGCGCTCTCAAGCCTGTTGACAGAAAAAGCAAGAACTATTTTTGGGGAAAACTAAGATGCTTGGATAACTTTTTTTTTTTCATTGACACTTACATAGTTTGGGGGTTTTTTGTCCCCCGAGGAACTGTTTTCTTATGTGGTACTGAAGAATACAATTTTCTAGAAACCAGTCATTCCCTCTGTTAGACCTATTGCCTGCATAGTTTTGAGAGTAATCAGTTGAAGCACTTATGGTCTCTAAATATTCTCTAGGATTCTAGTAACCAAGGCCATTTTCCCTCCAGATTGGACACTTTATGCTTATCAAAGGCCATGCATTTACATTTATTCCATACGAATTCTGTGGCATTACCAAGCTAAGCAAGTTTTGTTGTTTGCTTTTAATGAGTCGTCTGTCTTTTGTGAATTGTCGGTCAGTTTATCTTCCTAATGCTTCTCTAAAAGATCCTACATTTCTAAATGAATTGTCAATATATCTGCAAAATGTAGGAAATTTTAAGATTATCAATAATAATGTTATGATACAGGCACCCCTCCCACCTTTGAGTGACAACATAAATACCCTTAATGCACACCATCATGATTCAACATCGCATTACAGTAACTTTTGTATCAAAAGTTCAGTGCAGTTTTAAATTAAAAAGTCATATTGGCAATGTTTTTCTAAACTTACTGCTGATGGAAATTTAGTTGTTTGCAGATATGTGCAAAGATATCTTTTCAATACTAGAACAGTGAAACTTGAGTCTGAGGAAACTCTACAAATGTTAAATCATGTGCCATGCCCCAGTCCCTCACATTTATTGATATGCATAATCCTTCTGGATATCTGCTTGTTACTTATAAACCAGTTCTGAAAACAGTGCTTTTGTCACCAAGAGAAAAATATGGCTTGTGTGATACAATTGTTTTAGCAAACTTTTAATTTTGAATATCTGGAGTTTTTCCTACCGATGGCTGTTTCATATTGGAACACACTTTAGGTGTTCCTGCATTAATGCAGACAACAAAAAGCCAGCATTTATAATAATTTCTGGGAATACTTATACTAATGATATTTGGTGTTTTTTAGTGTTTGTTGTTGGTTTGGTTGGTGTGTGTTGTGTTTTTTTTTTTGTTTGTTTGGTTTGTTTGTTTGTTTTGTTTTTGTTTGTGGGGTTTGTGTTTTTTTTTGTTTGCTTGTTTGCTTGTTTGCTTGTTTGTTTGTGGAGTGGTTTTGTTGCTTTTTTTCTGCCTGTTTTATGTGGGTGTTAATTTCTATGTTCTTGCACAGAAATCCTAAGTGTTGCATAGGCTTTGTGCCTGGTTTTGTCCGTAACATGAATTTACCCATCTTAACCGGGCTTTTCCTTTCCACTCAGATATTTTTTTTTTTTTTAGTGTTCCTGACTAAGAAGACTATATGAAAACTCAAAAGTAGGTCAGAGAGAGACCAAGTCTCTTAAGCTCTTGGCTGCTGGTAAAGCCCACAGTATTTGGTGCACCTGCAGATCTTCTGTGATGGTGCTTTTGAGAGAATGAAAATGCAGGTCACGTTCACCAGAAAAGAGAGTGGAACCTGACATGTTAAAACATCAGTACTTTCAAAAATACTTGGAGAGAAAGCATTGGGTGTATATTCTAGGCATAGGGACCTTTGAAAGGAAAGGTGGAAAGTTTTATGTAGTTAGTATTACTGAAGATGTTGATAAGGTGATGTGGTAGAAGGGTAGAGGCTTGAACAGCTGATAAAATCACCACTAGTTTCTAGAACTGTTTTATAAATTAGGAGTTTTAAGCTGTGGGAAATTTTCCTTTTTCACCAGGTATTTTTTTGACAGTGATAAATTAATGATCCTGAAAACAAGTCAAATATAGGGTATAGTCAGCACGGGGAGTGGAAATTTGGGATGAAGAGGTAATTCTTAGTGGGAATGTTATGAGTCAAAGCAATGATGCTTCTCTTTCTCCTGCATCTTAGCTAAAAATCTACAATACAATTTCATAGAATGTATTGGGTTGGAAGGGACCTCCTAAAGGTCATCCAGTCCAACCCCCCTGCAATTAAGCAGGGACATCTCCAACTAGGTCAGGCTGCTCAGAGCCTCATCAAACCTGGCCTTGAATGTCTCCAGGGATGGGGCCTCCACTGCTTCTCTGGGCAACCTATTTCAGTGATCTGTCACCCTCATATTGAAGTACTTTTTCCTGATGTCTAACCTAAATCTACCCTTTTCTAGCTTAAAGCCATTTCCCCTTGTCCTGTCACTCCAAACCCTTGTGAATAAACCCTCCCCTGGGTTGCAAGCCCCTTTCAGGTACTGGAAGGTTGCTATAAGTTCCCCCTGGAGCCTCCTCTTCTCCAGGCTGAACAGCCCCAACTCTCTCAGCCTGTCTTCATTGGAGAGGTGCTCCGGCCTTCTAATCATTTTTGTGACCCTCCTCTGGACATATTCCAACAGGTCCATGTCCTTTCCTGTGTTAGGGGCTCCAGAGCTGGAAACAGATTCTTCATTTCATTCAAGCAATCTTAGGGTGTTCTGTTCTATGCTACCCTATTGCTGCTCACAATTGTGTGTTTTTCTCTCAACTGGAGCCATCTCTAACAGCACTTTGCCATGTGCTGTACTAGCTTACTGGAGCAATCAGTGTGGGAAGGTTATTCTGCCAGGGTAGCATGCTTCATTGTTTTACTTTATAAGCAGGAAAAAAGTACTGGCGCTGGTCCAAAGGGGAAAAGTGTGAGACAGGAGGACAAAAAATTATGTGCCTTAGAGGAGGTGAGGGGAAGATTTTTATTTTTTTTTTTTAAAAAAAAGGGCAAGTGGCTGGTGGCACAGAGGGTCAAAAGGAGTGGTCAGTTTTTAATTCAGCTTAACTCATTATATCGTTTGCTAATGCAAAGACAAGCATTTTGGTTATTTCTCGACTTCAGAACTGAACTTTAAGGCTTTTCCTAAGATGTTACTGGCACAGTAAGTATTAATGGCTGTCCATGAATTTATTTTTAAAAAAATCAATTTGTTTCATAGTAGAATAAATATTTAATATGCCAAAAATATGTAGCACGGTATATGGTAAAATCTATGAAACATTAGCAATATACCTGACAGTGAGTATGGAGGAAATCTTCAGACAAAGTTTTCACAAATATGTATACTTTTTGACTTGACATAATTTAAATTTTCATATGTACTTCAGATAGGACTACTCTCCCTCTGGTTGAAAAGTCAGCATTTTGGGCTTCATGTGAGACCTGGGTGTGTAATTTAATGACACTTAGACATTTAGCATTGGTGAAGTACAAATTTCATGTAATTCTGCTCAGGTAAACATCAATGCTACAGAAGTGGTGGTTACAATGGGTATGTATTCAGTTTGGAACATGGATTCAATTCTTAATTTATCTTCTCTGTAGGTTATAAAACTTCTACTCCCAGCCTCCAGTGTTCACTAGCTTGAAGTGTGAGTTTTGACAGGATATGTCTGCTTACCTCTGTTGTACTGTGTGAAGGTGTTTTTAGGATGCTGCTTTTAGTTGCCTTCTGGTATTTAGCAGTGGTAAAATCAGCTGATTCTTAAGCATGTGGTAAGAAAGTGTTTCTAGTTGTGGTAAGGTTGGAATTGCAAACTTCTGTTGTCTGCTTTTCTTCTGTTGCCTTGCCAAAGTACCACCCCCAGGCTCTGCTGCCCTTGAAATCGTGAAAAACAAGTGAAAGAGTTGTTCTCTCCCCTCTGGGGAAAGAGCTGGGGAGAAGGAGGAGGAATTCTCAGCATTTCACTTGCTTTTTCCAAGTTCTGATACAGGGCTTGTCTCAGGGAAATCTGTGAAGGAGGAAAGGTGGGGAGGACAGCTCAGGTGTCTGGGTGTAGAGCCCCTGTTGGAGAGTTGAGCTCTGTAGGGATTGGAATAGAAAGATACTGTTCTTTTGTGAAGTTGGAGATAGAATACATATTCTTAAAGGGTGTAATCATGTAAACAACCTGATTTTATTTCTGAATGCCCTGGCTTGCAGAAAAGGAGGCCGCATAGCCAGACTAATCCCAGGTCTTCATAGGTGTCACGGTTTAGTGTCAGGGCGGCTCCTTAGACCTGTAACAGATGCTCTCTGTTAATCCCCCTCCTTCTCCAAAGGGGAAGAGAAAGGGAATAGGGGAGAGAGACGGAGCGATTAGAAAAGGAAACTAGAACAGGTTGAATGATAATGAAAATAATAAAGCTGGAATATATACAAATGTATACAAAACCAGTATGGAACCCAACCTTCCTGATGGCAATTACATCACTGTCACCACCCTGATGGCAATGACATCACCGTCACTGATGCTGTGGTGCAGGCACTGGGGGAGTCCCAGACAGGGCCCCGCAGCAGACTGGAGCTGTGCTCAGAAGCTGGATTCTGGTACCAGATTCAGGAACACACTGACTGCGATTGAAGGCAGAACAGACAGAGTCCTCCTCAGGTGCTTTGAGGAAGAAATAGGAAGAGGACTTGAGCCAAGCCAAGCAAAGCGGTCCAAGAGGGGAGAGGAGCCTGGGAGCCCCCAGAGAGAGAGTGGCCTGTAGACCCTCCAGATCCCTCTGCTTTATATAAAACATGCTGTATATGGGCTGGATACCTCGCTGGTCAGTTTGGGGGTCACCTGCCCTGTCCACTCCTCCCTGCAGGTGCGGCCTTTCACTTTCCCACACCCCCCAGTGTGGTGCACAGGATCCAGCAGTGGCCTTGGTC
>JANHFX010153663.1:0-10653 GCA_027560015.1 Chloroceryle amazona
GACTTGTTAGCAGCCCGTGAGCAATGACATAGAGAGTATAGAATACACAGTTTTTGCTTCTATCCACATAACGATAATTGGTCCCGGCCCCTCTAACTATGACACCCATTAACACTCAACTCGTGTCATCTCCATAATTCAGTTGTAGACATTCATATCCCTCCCTGACATAAAGGGCCACCCCACTGCCTCGCCTTCCTCTCCTGTCCCTTCTGAAAAGCTGGTAGTCATCAATTACATCACTTTAATCATATGAGTCATCCCACAATGTTTCCGTGATGGCAGCCGTATCATAGTCTTCTTGCTGCACAATGGCATCCAGTTACTCCTGCTTGTTGTCCATGCTTCATGCATTGATATAGGTGCACTTCAGCTGGATTACTGGTCCTGTCACCTTCTTCAAGGCAGAAGCCCCAATTCCCCACAGCTGGTTGTCAGATGTCTCAGTATTTATCAGCCTATCAAGTCTTGTGTCTTTGCTGCCACATGCATCTTCATCCCCTATATCCTCTGAGAGAGCTGAGTATAAGAGCTCACTAACACGTGCTGGCCAGACACTCCTAAACACCTCTCTAGCAAGCCCAGTTTTATCCCCACCCCTCTTTGAGTCTGGTTTAAAGACCTTTCAATAATACTTCGATGAAAGAAGGTACCAGGTAGATCTGTACTGCTATGCAGGATCAGTGTGGTACATGTGAATTTGAGTACAGATAAATAGCAATGCAATTAAAAGCTATTTGTCAAAGTCAGAATTAATAAAATATTTTTCAACAAGTAAATAAGTAACACTTTGCATAATTGGTTTTAGTAGATTTTTTCACTTATTTTGTTAATATTTGATTTTTGGAAATTGGAGATTAATGCTTTATATCAATTGGGTAAGTTTCAGCTTTCAAAGTTCAGATGCTTTCTCCATACATAAACCATCTAAGTTCTTCATATAGAACATTTTTTAATTTTCGCATAGGTAAAGGAAAGGACCTGGTTTTGTTCACATTTACCAAAAAGAAAATAAATCAGAAATACTCATCTTTGGGCTGAGACCCATCTTAGAAAATCTGAGTCAAAAAGCAGAACTTCACAGCTAGTTGTGTAACAATGCAGAATTTCAATAAGTATGTTAAAACAATTTACTGCTACAGCCTGACTCTGAAATCGAAAAGTGAAGTTTTTATTATCTTACAGCATAATAGAACATAAACTGTAAACCTTTTGCTATTGACAAGGTTTCTGGTTGACAAACAACTAGCCATCCTCAGGTGTCTGCCCACAAATACTGAATACCTACCTTAGATATTTACATTATTTGCCCAATAGGAATTTCTGAAACTTCACATGAAGCAAAGAAGTCATTATTGAGTAGAGAAGGAGCTTAGTAACACATCCCGGAAATGTATCACCAGGAATGATATTAAAGTATTCTCCTGACAGTGACATCGTCAACAGTCTGCTAACTTGGTTCTCAGTCTACTGGTGTTATCCAGAGCATGCAGGTTCATTTGCTACATCACCTTCTCTTTCCATATTTTGCTGTGACAGGTTGTCTTGGTGGGCGGGCCTGTGTGCCAGCTTTTGCAAACTGCCTTTTGGTCCAGTTCAGAGACTCCGTTATTTAACCCATCCAGAGAGATTTGAACTTTAACAGGTTGGTAAATTAAGCCTTGCTCTTCTTTCCACAGCAATTTCAACAAGGATCTTCCTATGCATTGTCTTGAATAAAAAAGTATCATGTAACTTGTTGTTGTTGAAGGCAGAGCAATAGCATACAGTTCCTCTATCCCTTCCATACTTAACATTTTACCTAAAATTAGGGATGCTTTTCAATCCTCTGTTCTGACAATCCATTTGTTTCAGATCCCTGCCATCCTGGGTGTTCTGGGTAGACACTTCATGCACATATAACTAGGCATACTTCTGTTGTTTATCCATGGAGATGAACATGTCTTTTCCTCTGGAAGCTCTCTCCTCTGGAGCTCTGGAGAACTGTCTTAAGCAAATGAAGAACCATCTTTTAATTTTGTCTTGGAGCAATTTATTTATTTTTTTTTACCTTTTAGTGATTAGATGGTAGATTTACAGTGTTTGATCTGAACATGCAGAAAATGGATATCTGACAGACTGTTCCTAAAAGAAAGTTAAATAAAGAAGCTTTTTTCATTAAATGAATCCTAATTCTTTATTGTCATGTTTTATACACATACTGATACTTCCAGCTCTCAGAATATTGTAAACAACAATAACATTACACAAGATATTCAAGCCTTTACAAAGGTTAATAATGAAAACAGGGATTGTTCATAAAATGAGATGATGTGAACATTGGTGCACATCAATGCACTTTACTTGGCTAAAGACATCATCTATACAAACACGTAATTTAAATTAAAGCTTTAATTGTTTAATCAAAGATTTATTAATGATCTAAGTGCAATAGTATTAGCGCATGAATTATCTCATTACTGTTGTCATTGATGTAGTCATACAGGCAAAGCTAATATACACAAACTTCTTAATAGCTACCTCTTTCTCTGGTGTTGTGCTTCCTGTGCTCCCAAACAAGAAGAAAAGAAGGTTTCATGGTGAGTAATAAGTATTCGAAGTTCTTCAGTGGGAGAACTAAGTTAATTGTTGGGGTTTCTTCCTCCTCTTTGCCAGGAGGAGAATGATGTTAATGATTTCTTTTTACTCACACTGGGATCTGTTTGTATCTATTTTTATACATATTCCAACATACAGTACTCCTTCTTTTGCAATTCCATATTACAATCATATAATTAGTAATGATTACTTAATCATTAACAAAATTAATCATTACAATCATTAATAGCTTACTTTACAAAAACAACAATGTACTAGAAGACATATATGTACAAACCCATAGAGACATGATGTTCTGGTAACCATTTTCTACAGCATTTTCATTATGAAAATTGCAACAATATGCCATGCTCATCTCTGATTTTGGCATTGTACTTTTAAATAATGGGGTGATAGTTCGGTTACTGAAGAAATGTAAAAATTGAAGATATTTAAGAGACTATTATGGTAATGTTTGAGGATTTTTGTTGTTGTTTGTTTTGTTGTTGTTTTGTTTTGCCTTTTTTTAAATACTTTTTTTTAAATGCTTTTTTTTTATTTTTTTTTTTTTTAATATGCTTTTTGTCTTCTGGGTTTGGGGTTTTTTTTTGGTTTTGTTGTTCTTGCAGTTTCTGTTTTGTTTCCCTGTCTTTTTAGTTTCTTTGTTTTTTGAAATTGTGTCTTATTTTCAGTGTTTTCTTTGTGACTGGGAAGATTAACTCTTGATCTACAAAAGCATTCGGATATGGAACTCCTTGTTTTCAACAGAATTTAAGCACTTTATAAGAAATTAAACAGAGAACTGCAATTCGTTGCTTATATAAGCAAAGATATTAATTAGAGTACCAAATAATCTGAGACTGAATTTTCAGACGGTAACAGTGAATATTTAGTCATAAGTCTGGGTTTTAGAGGTTATGTACTCTCCTTGCACCTAAAAATATATAGCCTGAGTGCGTTAAGTGTACTTTGGTCATTTGTCTGAGAATATAGATGTTTTTCAGGAGCAGTAACAGTAGCAAACAGTTCCTTTTTAAAATGTCATGCATTATTCACACCTTGCCTTAGGAAAGAATGGTGTTTTCTCAACAAATTAAAATGACAAATTTTTTGCCCTAAAGTACTTAAAATCAAAATTTATAGGTCTGACTAGGCTATTGCATGTCCGAAAATCCAGGATAAATGGCCTCTTCACATGACTCATCAATTCTATGGGACATGCTTTCTGAACACACGGCGACTTTTGAGCATGAACTGTACACATGGTCTCTGCAACAAATCTAGTGCCTCTTGAATGGAAATACGGGAACTTTGTCTTGTCATGCTTTAAAAAAAAAGTTGTCTGGTGAAATATTGTTAGAAGAATGGGAAGAAAGTCTGAGAGAATGTTGATGCAGTGCTGAGTAAATGTATTTTAGCAGCTTGTTTTGAATGTAAGTTTGATAAAGAACCTGAGGAATGTTTTAATACTCATCACGTATTAACTGTGTAACCATTTGTCCTAGCAAAAGCAAGCAAAAGGATTTGGTACAATTCTACTGTTTCTGTTTTCCTTCCACTAGTTTAAATGTTTAAACCTACATTTTAGGTTAGATTCTGCTATGAAGGATACAGTTGGTGGCATAGTTAGCCTACTTGTGCTTTACATAGCATTCATAAAGCTCAGTGTAAGCTCAGAGGGTGCAGCCACCCTCCATCTCTTTGGAGGAAGTACTTTGCCAAGGGGCAGTGCTCTCATACCAGATACAAACAAAAACATCCTGTCTGCTAAAACAAGCTTTACTTAATGAAGGAAGGTCTTTTTAACTTTGCTTTCTTTTTAATGCACTGGCCTGCTGTCAAGTCCTCAGACTTGCAAATGCCTTCTTTATAAATTACTGTATATTAGTCATTCAGTGCCTTAGGAAATAATGGTGCTTTATAGACAAATTATACTGACTTACTTGTGCCCCAAGGTGCTTACAATTTTTATAAGACATAAAAGTACAAGGGATTGCAATCAAAGGTGGAGAACTAGGTGATGGATGATGAAACTGCAGAAATCAGTGTCTTTCCCATGGTTGGCTGAAAGATTTTCCAGAAAAAATATATGGGAAAAATTTTTGAGTCCCCTGTAAACTCTCACACACTGAATCATGGAAATTGATGATATTTTACTCCAAAAATTAGCAAATTATTTCTCTTCTTTTCATTGTATTCATTAAATCAAAATAATTGCTCTTTTATAAATTATTATAGTTGGACATATACTTTTCTCTCTTGTATTTCAAGACTTTCACAAATTATCTCAAATGGAGTAGAAGGCAGTGGATAAAAGCCTTGACAGAAGTCATTGGTGGGGAAGAAATAATAGGAAGAATTGCACCTCAACTTTAGCGCAGATCAAGACCTTCCCTCTGTTGCACAGCTCTGAAGAAAGTCTGCTGTCTAACTGGGTTACATAAAGGGACAGCTTATCCAAGTACTGTTGGTTCAAGTATGCTACTGAACTTTTTAACCTGACACTCTCACTTAATGTCAGTTCAAAAAGACGTTAATTAACTCGTGTTGCTAATGATCATGCTGAAATATTGCACAAATGTCTTCTAGTGCTATTGTTTCTATTATTATATAAATAAGAAGTGGCAAATCATCTCTGGAGCTCTCTGGTATTCCCAACAATGTTTATATCTAAATCCAGTGAGTCTTAATAACATACTAAGACTAGGTGTCAGAAAAACCTCAATGTGTAACTTCTATGTCAAAATACTCAGAGGCTCCCATACTCATTGTTATAATGTCACCTAAGAAGGAAATTCAGCAAATGGAACTGTAACTGTTTCCTAGTCCCAGTGCAGAATAATTAAAAAACTGCAGTATTAAATTTAAATACAGGCACTAAAGTATTCCTACATCCTATAGTCTCAGGTTGGAAATAATATTTACAGAATGTTCATCACAAGCACTTGAACAGTCACAGACATGCAAAATCTTATAGCTGCATTGCTTTAAGTTTCTTAGTGAGATACTTCAGTTTTTTAAATTCAGGGTTGGTAGATGGAAGCTTTCTTACTCCATATTATACATATTTCACCCTGTGTTCCACACTTCTGTGACATGCCCACTGTTTAGATATTCTGGTGATGTTCTGAATTTGCTGTGTCTTACCTATGTCTGACTTTTTTGTAACCTCAAAGTAGAGCCTGTCAAATCCAGTATGGATGTGGCAGCCAGGGACTGAGTAACAGTTGCAAATGGCAAGAAAAAATTAGGATGGTTATGTGCCTAGAGGTTATCAGTCATATTCCAATACTAAATTATGCACACTCAGAATATTGTAATATAGTTACTATAAAGTATTACCCACATGCAATTTTATATAACATCATGAAAATACTGAGTTTTGATTCTTTTAAAGTATTTTAGCACTTGCATTTTAGACAAGACCTTCTCCAGTGATCTACAATCCTCAAATTTAGTAAATTAGGCCAGTGTTTAGACAGATGTCATAGAGGAGAGATTCAAATATCAGCTCTAGACAAAGTGAATATTTATTCAGAAATGAGTGGTGATTCTTGAGCTCTTATCTTGAACAAAGAAAGGACAATGTTCACAAGCAGAAAGCATGAAACGCAATTAAATGTATTATTACTATTGTCCTCAGCATCTGTTGAATCTTTTTTTAACCAAAAAAAGCAGCAAGTCAAAGACAATAGGATATTTATAGATGTTTGAATTCTTTTGTTAGTTCTACTAGTAGTGGACTGCTTTGAAATCACTGATCATTCCTAAGAGAAGATGCTTACACAGAATTAAACTATGATTACTTCTTGATTTCCAATTAAGAAGGAAAACAGAAGTACCCTGGTGTAATGGGCATAATCTGTGGGTCTTAGACTAGATTTCAGGTGCATAGAGATGAAGACAAATGTTGTTAATTTATCCATATGAGTGAACTGCAGTTTTTTTGTGGAAATGTCCTATCAGGCCTCTCAACTCTGCTAGAATATCTTTGTGTGGTAAAAGGTATTTCCTGCAATTAAACACTTGTTTTAGCTTTGATATTCAGAAAATTTCATCTTGGGACCTCAGTTAAGAAAGGTATTAGATTCAGGCAGAGGAAGATGCCAGTCTGTGATGAAGAAGGAAAGAGAAGTTACACTAGGCCTGCTGAGACCTGAAAGATTTGAAAGCCCAGAGGAAGTTGCCATCATGGAAGTTCTCTCCTGAACTGAGAGGAAAATCTGCATATGAAGGAAATGGATGAAAAAGACATATATTTCCTCTGGTCTCTACACCTTTTGTCCCATCGCTGATAATTATTCCCATCTGGGAGAACATACATCAGGTCCTACAAAATGGTCATCACTTCCTTTCATTACGCCAATTATCTTTGGCTAATGTGAGTGCCTATATTTGCATCTATATAACCTCTATTTATTCTCTAAAGAAATTATAGTCCAGAAGGAAGGATAATAAACAGAGGAGTGTGGAAATTTATAGAGAAAATTAATGAGGGAAGATATAGTCATTGAAGAAATATCTTTGTTTTATGAAGTCACGAAGTTTAATGAACACAGAAGGCCTTAGCAATAGTAGGAAAGG
Organism: Chloroceryle amazona; assembly: GCA_027560015.1. Lineage (NCBI taxonomy): Eukaryota > Metazoa > Chordata > Aves > Coraciiformes > Cerylidae > Chloroceryle > Chloroceryle amazona. Next base: position 7,162 of record JANHFX010153663.1, read on the forward strand.
AAAGAAATAATTCAAGAGGAAGAAACAAATGTATCCTAGTCTTAACAGGAAATGACAAAACTACCAGTAGAGAGACAGAGAAGACCTAAGTATTCAGTAAATATGTGTTTGCAAAGAAACAAGTATAATGCAGCAGGATGAGGTATTTTCCAGATACTTAGTTACCAACAAATGCTGCAATGATGTCTGCACTTCTAGGGATGTCTCTGGACTGACAGTATTAATATCTATTAAAAATTGGAGTCCTTGGGAGATTCAGAATATCTGAGGTTGTTACTATTGTGTGAATGAAAAATTAATGTGTCACCAGGTGCAGAAGAATAATAGAAAAGATAAGTCAGGATTCCATTCATAAAGTGTTTAAAGCTAAGGACACGATTAATGTTTATGGACTTTGATTTTTAGATAATACGTCTCATCGAAGTAAACTTATTTGTGTGACAGCATCATAACTGGGTTTGAAAAAGCTAAATACAGAACTTTAGACTGAAAATGTGCATAAATGAATATCTTCTTGTATCTAACTGAAGAACTCTGCAGTAGTACACAGTGTCAATAATGTATGGATTTGAACAAGAAAGATAAGAGGTCTGATAAAAACAAAATTGTCAATGTGAAATATCTCTTTGGAAGTAGTGTACTACTCTGTTAGTGTTAAAGGCACAGGGAAGAGTGGGATGAAAAATAATGGTAAGAGCAGGTCACTAGCTTGGCTGGTAAACTGGCCATGTTATTACATTGAATGTGACAAATGCAGAAATTTGTTTTTTAAATTAATATTGGAGGACAAAGAGTTGAGGTAAGTGTTGGGAAGTGATGATCTTGAAGTAGACCATGATTTCCCAATTCTCAAGGGCAGTGCCATGGTAAAGAGCTCTGGTATGGTTCCAAGGTATATATGCAGATTATTAATAGATAGCTCACATGCACTGAGGAAGCCAAGACTGGATTCTCCTAGACAGATGGAAAAAACTTGCAAGGGCTTAGGAAAAGCCACAGAATTGATTTGAAAATAGGAAAACTACCCAGCATTTAGTCATGAAGAGGTTGCACTTAACTGAGTTACCCCAGAAAAGACAGAGGATACTTTTAACTGCAGTGGATAACTCTCTTCCAATGGAAAAAACCACAACATTCAGCAAGGAGATGCATAACAAGAACCAACAACTGGTAATTAGCACTAGGAAGATGCTAAAGAAAAGTAAAGCACTGACAAAGTGATTAATCATGCGAGGAACAGCCAAGCAGGTTCTCCATCCTCAGATGTCACTAAAATAAGATTGAGTGTACTTATTTTAGAAGATATGTTTTAGCCAGAAGTTAGATTTTAGATAAATGCAAATTTTATGGTCAATATAAAAACAAATATTCTATATAGAAGAGATTTGATATGCTGTAGTTGTCTAGATGATCTTATTTTCCTTCTGGATTTAAATTCTTTAGCTGAATTTGAAAGGGAATGTAGAGAATGAAGTCTGGTACAGGCTTAGGTATTTGGTCTTTAAGTACTATATGAGCTGTGACTATGTGAGCTTCCTAAAGAAGATAGTTTGCATATAGCCAGTAAGTCTGTCAGGCAGTACCTAGAGGTCTTGCTAGCATTTTGTGGTTATAGTTTATATTTATGCATGGTTATAGTTTATTCACTCTTCATTCAAGAAAAATCTTGATTTCTGAATGTAATATTCTTGAAAAAACTGATTTCTGGAACCTCAAATTTTTGAGGTTCACTCAGAAGCTGTAAATATTAACTTGGACTGATTTCAAACTGAAACTGATCTTTTATCCTTGAGATGAAATTTCCATGTCTCATTATCAAACCCATGAAGCACTCACTCTTCACAGATCTTACTTTCATCTGTGATGTCTGGCTCTGAAAAAAAATAAAAATTTTCAAGGCCTCATAAGTCTTTAAAATAGAAGTTATGTTTTCCAGGCTATCTGGGCTTATAGAAGTAGAGGAAGAAAAGTGTAGCATAAAATCTAGGTAAATATGAAAAAACTTTTCTGGATTTCTATATGTTGAAGAACGTCTTTAAGTGGTTGGCCACTGATGAAATTATAAAGAGATTATTGGCTTCAAATATACTCTTGATTTTTATGCTAGGGCCTACTGTGCCCATAAGAGAGGTAACAATAGCAAGCACACACCTCTCCCTAAGCCACTCCAAGTTACAGGTATGCATATGAGTTTTAACTGTCATTAACAAAGGTTGTGACCTGTACTAAAAGAGCACAGAAGAGCAGGTCTCTTAAATCTTCTGGACATGGATTGTACAGCTATCTGAAGGCTTTCTAAGAGTCAGGATGAGCTTATTCTTATATCAGCCATGTCACTCAGAATAGTTCAAGTGATTGGCAGTGTATTCAACCATTTCTGCTTCATACAGAAGTGAATGGGTATACAAATTTGGGTGCAAAACCTGTAATTATTGAGCAAAAAGATTATTTTCTGGTTAGGCAAAAGTGATTAAAAAAAAAAGAAGCCAATTTTTAGATACCTTTCTAATTCAGTGTTGTATTAGCTGTTGGTCAAAGTGGGAATTGTGATATTTCACCTATGGGTGCATAAATATTGCCTAAAATAAATTAAGTTTTCAAGAAGTATGCTTTCATCCTAAAACTTTTTCAATACTTTTCTTACATCCTAGTAAATGTTTAGTAACAGAGATTTATCAAGGCATAATATTATTAATGTACTACTTTACATGCCACTCTCCAAAACTTGTATTAACATGTTTGACATCTGAACAACATACTTTTAAACATTCATTTTCCTAAAGGCTTTGTAAAGATTACCTATGCACCAGAAATGTTTCCTTCACTAATTAGTCTTTGTCTATTTTTAGGCACCAATATGTCTAAGTGGAATACTGTTTTAGGCTTGTTTTTTAAGGACTGATTTTACTGAGGTAACAACAGTACTAATATAAATACCAATAACCGTGTAATGCTGTATTACCACAAACAGCTGAAAACACATGACAATTAGAACAAAAAATGAGTAAAATTCTGATCTGCAGTGTTCATTTACTCTGTCATTTACAATGGGTCTTCCCATACAATGGTACAAATTAGTGAGGTTCTATTGTACACATAAATAAAACCAGAAAAATATATGTTTATTTCTTTCTAGCTGATAAGATGACTTAGGGTTTTGCATTAGAAGAACCCATAAAAGCATCAAGAAAATTCCCTACTGCACATAGACTGTACACGGTCATGGTGTAGGGTCAGGGCAGCCCCTTAGACCTATAACAGATGCTCTCTGTTAAACCCCCTCCTTTCCCAAAGGGGAAGAGAAAAGGAATAAGGGAGAGAAACTTAGTTATTGGAAAAGGAAACTAGAACAGCTTTAATGTTAATAATAATAATAATAGAATATGTACAAATATATACAAAACCAGTATCAAACCCACCCCCCTGATGGTAATTACATCACTGTCACCACTGATGCTGTGGAGCAGGCACCAGGGGAGTCCCAGACTGGGC
>JANHFX010153664.1:0-10648 GCA_027560015.1 Chloroceryle amazona
TTGTACCATTGAATTTTCTCTTGTTTTGTATTTCTGACTTGAGTCCCTCGTTGTTTTGCTTTTCAAACCATTACAAAGGCCCTCGCCCCAAACACCTGAACACAGAAGGCAGAGATAATAGCCCCGACCTGAGCATTGGAACTGGCTAGAGGCAAGAAAACTAGCATTTGGATGGACTCCAAATATGCTTTTAGGTCATTCATGCCCATGGAGCTGTATGGAGAGAAAGGGGACTTTTATCCACACAAGGAAAACATATAAAACATTCAGAAGAAATTCTCAAGCTTTTGGAGGCGGTACAGGTGCCTGAAAAAGTGGCTATTATATTTTGCAAAGCCCATCAAAAAGGGAATTCTGCTCAGGAGTTGGGCAAATCCTTAGCAGATTGTGAAGCCAAGTGGGCAGCTGAGGAAAGTATTCCAGAAGTGTAGTCCTTGGTCCCAGATGGTAAAATACAGGTTGACTGTGAGCCCAGGTATTCTAAAGAGGATCAGAAATTAATTGAGGACTTGGGTGGGAGGATTGAAGGAAATAAATGGGTCAGAACTCCACAGGGAAAAATAATAATACCATTTGCATTATTATGGGCCATAATCATGGCAGAACATGGAAAGTCTTATTGGGGAACAGAGGCCTTGTATCAGTATTTGAACCGATTATTAGTTGCTGGGAATTTGTACACTACTGTTAAACAAGTGACACAACAATGTGAAGTGTGTCTACAGAATAACCCTAAAACAGGCCCTAGAGCACAGCTTGGGCAAATGGGAAAAGGAAATGATCCAGGACAGCAATGGCAAACTGATTTTTCAGAACTCCCAAGAAAAAGGGGGTTTCGATACTTGCTGGTCAATAATACTTGCAGACAACTTTTCAGGATGTCCAGAAGCCATGCCCTGATGAACTAATAAGGCTAGGGACCTAACAAAGGTACTATTGCAAGAAATAATACCTAGGTTTGGAGTTCATGCAATCATCTTTTCCAATAGGGGGTCACATTTTATCTCAAAGATCATGCAGCAGGTTAGCAAACTCTTAGGAATAGACTGGCAATTGCATACCCCATACAATCCACGATCAAGTGGTCACATGGAAAAGATGAACCACCTGATCAAGATGCAAATTGTAAAATGAGGTCAAGAAGCCAGTCTACCCTGGCCTCAATCATTACCTCTAGCACTTCTGAGAATTCGAACTAAGCCTAGAATGAAGGAAGGGCTGAGTCCTTTTGAAATACTGTATGGGAGGCCATATACTGTGCAAGCAGGAGCATCAACTGAAGTTGGGAATGAGGTACTAACTGATTATATGGTAAGTCTGCAAAAACAGCTTTGGGAAGTTGAGAAACTGGTCCTAGGAACTAGAGCCCAGGGCCTTGACAGGCCAATACATAGTATCGAGCCAGGTGATTCTGTATATATTAGATCTTTTTCCATTGGAGCTGAAATGGGAGGGGCCATTCCAAGTTTTGCTAACCTCCCATATAGCCATCAAGATTAAAGAGCAGGCTTCATGGATACACCGTACCAGAGTAAAGAAAGCCTCTAAACCACCATGGGAGGCAACACCTGTCAGACCTCTCAGGCTCCACCTCCAGAGACATTGACTTTGATTTTGATACTCATAATCCAATGTAATCTAGTGGGTGCAATTTTTGATGTTGTTTTATATATCTTTTGTAAAAGTATTGTAAAATGTGATAACATTAGTGATTGTTGGGTATGTGGGCAGCCCGATGAGTTTAACTCCCCGCTCTTTGGAATCCCAGTAAGTAATTGGACCAACTTGAGCCCGTATGCATTACATAAATATTAACTCATATATTTGTTGGCACAATGGAACAGATAACTTGAGAGTAAACTCCTCTGTCCCTTCCCTAAAAGGTGTAGTTCTCCAGAACAGAATGGCTCTGGACACAATAACAGTTAATGTTGGAGGAGTATGTACCTTGGTAAATACCAGTTGCTGTACTTATGTAGATGAGTCACATCAAATAGAAACAGATATCCAGAAAATCTGGGAACATGAAAAAGTTTTACACCAAGTAGCTGAAGACAGGACTAGATGGGGACTTGAAGAGCTTTGGGAGAAATTAACCTTGTGGCTGCCAAATTTTGCCTGGCTCAAACAGCTGTTCATTTTAATAATAATTGTAATTGTTTTAGGATTTGTAGTTTGTATTTTGTTTAAGTGTTTTGTGTGTTGCACCAAGGAAGCCATGGACAATTATGGACAGTGGAAGAAGCATCAATTAAAGCAGAGTGTAGAAAGTGGTAGATATTTTACCAAAATTCTCAAGAAAAATGGGTTAATATAGAAAAAGAATTTGCAAAAGGAAGAAGAAAAGGGGGGAACTGAGATCTCCTCATCATCATCAACCACATCATCTCTAACTGTAAGGGCTGTACATTCAAGGCTCTTCCTTACATATAGTGTGACACCTGCACCTTAATGCCTTGCTTATCTGTCCTGAACAGCCTGTAGCCCTCCATCCCAGCACTCCAGCTGTGGGACTCATTCCACCAAGTCTCACTAACAGCAGTGATATCACAGCTCTGGGAGCTTACCAGTGCTTCCAGTTCTATGCTGTAACTCTTTAACATCCAGCTGGATAAAGCCTTGAGCAACCTGGTCTAAGTTCACCAGCTCTGAGCAGCAGGCTGGACTGTCTAGTCTCATGTTCCCTTTCAGTGTATCTTTTTCAATGATTATTGGGTTCCAAATGTTTAAAAACTCATCCTTTCGTAACCTTGAAAGCTTTACAAGGCTTCCAGTGAATTGCATTTTCTGGTAATTCCAAAATTTTATTACTGCTTATTCTCAACCTATACTTATTTGATATACAGCAAATTTTTTGTATTGTTTTGTTTTTTTTCTTCTTGTTGTTGTTGTTTTTTTTTCTAAAAAAAAAAAAAGAGAAGATACAGTTGATCATCGTTTACTCTGACAACCAACTTTAGACTAATTTAGTTCAGTTCAGAACAATAGTGTGAACATCCTGACATTATAATGTGAAGCCATCATGGCTTATCTTCCTGTCAAGGCACTTCAGCTGACCCTTCAGCACAGTCTTGTATATAATGAGTAAGTTAAACAGATGAACTGCTCTGGTTTCTCACATTGCAGAAGCTTTTCACTGAATGAAAAGCACATGAAGAGGTAAATTTAATAGTTCCAGAGAAAATGTAAATGATTTATTGCTCTTTTTACCCCTTCAGGCAATAACACATGACATTTACATTAAGTTTGCTGCTTATTCACAAGTTTTTGTTCTAAATACTTTTGCGCCAAAAAGACAGGATATTTTGAAGTAGTTGTCTCTGTGAAGAGATGCATTCTGGTTTTAATAGTGTGATATTATCTCACAGCCTAGAAAAAGAGAAGAAAAGTCTATGATGACCTTATGCACAAAAGGAAGCCACAAAAGGGAAAAAAAGGGAACCAGGACTAGGGTTCACATCAACTGACATGATCTAGGATGCAGGATGATTCATGGTCCTGGCTCCAAAGGTAATGCTCTCAGTAACTTATCAGGTGCCTATTCCTGAGTCCTTGGAAGTGTCACAGAGTGAAATCATTGCTTATGTTCCAGTAGCAGGGTATCAAGGTACACCAATGTGTTCAAATTAGTCTTCATCCGATAAATGGGTGACAGCAACATGGTCCTGCTGCCCTGCCTATAGCCCCTAATGATTTACAGAACATATGAATTTTGCAGTCCTTAAATGCAGCTGTGATGCAGCAGCTACTGATCTTGAGGACAAGGTAAGAGTTTGCATTTCTGAATGGCACTTTCATCCCACTGAGTTCATATTTCATTACAGTCATGACCTGTGGCCCTTCACAGCCTGTATCAGTGAGTCACAGAGGTTCCCAGGTATATGACAGAAATCTTTTACAGAAAATAAGCCTTTTCTTTACTGTACTTTTTATAATATATCATATACTTTTCTTAAAAAAATAAACAGCTACACAAAGAAATAGAAATTTCAAGTGCTTTTAGAATTATTTGTCTTCTAGTTTGTTTTTTATATGTAATATACACATACATTCACATAGGGCTGGTTTTATTTAATTCTTTCTATTGCAGAAGACCAGCTTCTAGAAAGACTTCATAGGTGATGTTCAAGTGCAGAAAAAAATGTGGAATGTATCTAACATTCACCTTTATATTTCAGAACCATTCTAATTGCAATATGTTGGTTTACAGTACTGTTAGAAAAGTTTAAGGGGGGAGGTGGGCTGCAAAGCTGAAGAAATATTATGCCTTTTTTCTGATATGTACATATGCAAAAATCACTAATTACATAACAGCAATAAAAACCTTTCAACACCACAGTTAGATCTCTTGAGTAATAAATGATGATCTGGACTTAATTAACTCTCCCAGAAAATTATATTCAAATAGCAAGCAGTTTCATTCTAAATAATACAGAAGTAGGAGCTAATTAGACTTTTTTGTCCAATACAGCATATTTAACTCAAAATCATGTTAATTACATAATGAGATGTATTTTTAATTTCCTGACAGACAGATGCAATTTTGAACATGCTTATTCATTTACACCACAACTCTCAGAACTGAGTAAACTTCTAAATCCATCATCCTCAAATTAAAGGCTATTACACCTTAGTAGCTTTCTCTGTGGATGAATTAGTTCTAATTGCCAGGACTATTGAGGACTATGTATTAGCAAACACCAGAAGTGATTGAATGATCACAGAAAAGATGTAGCTTTTCCCATTGGCTGTTGTCTGTGCATATTTGTCACAGAATTATTTATTAATATTTCATTGCAAGAGCACAATGGCTAATGTTTACAAAAATCAGCTTCTCAGAGCATTTGAAACTAGCCTGGAGATGTCTCTGATAACTAATTCTGTTCCTACTTATTGTTTTGATAAATAGCACCTGAGAAGTCACTGATCTGACTCCTTCCTTCTTTCCTAACTTGACAGAATAAAATTGAATTTCAAAGATTTCCTGCTTATATGGATGCCTGCATGTTTTTCAGAAACGTTCAGATTACACATTGGTTTTAAAATTAATAAAAGCAAACCCAAAAAAGATGCTTTGCACCCCAACACATCCCTCAAATGAAACTTACAAAGATAGAAATACATTCTAAAAGATGCTATTTACATTTATGTCTCAATGCTTTTCGTAGCAGAGCAAAAGTTAGTGTCCAGGTGTCTGACAATTTAGTACAGATCTTTTCTCCTACCTGTGTCCACACTAAGCTGCAAAGTGGGTTTTGGTTGGATCATTCTCCACCTCCTCCGCCTGGAGGCATTTAGAGGCTCAATTCAGTCTTTCACTGAGATACTTCTCAGTTTGCCTGTGAAAAGTCAAAGGATAAAGAAATCGCTGTGAAATCAGGCAAATTATTAACAATATCAGAAATAAAGTCTTGCATCTCCTTAACTTATATAGAGAGAGTTTTTATAATAAAAAAATACTGTGAATTTTCCCATGTTTTTGTGGAACAGATACTGACAAGAGTGTTAACTTTTTGTCTACTGAAGAATTCAGTGCAGTTTACACTGAATATTAAAATGAACATACTTGTGATTCTTGCACATTAATTGTAACTCACATAACGGTCTTAGCCTATTTTCCTGAGCTCTTAAGTGACTCATCATCTAAACCAAGGCAGAGGTTCGTGCATTCCCAGTGCTCTTTCACATAAGGGCAACTCCCCATCCACACTTTCCCAGACTGACCTTGTTAAAAAAACACCCTATATTAACTCAATGTAGCACTCCAGTTGTGTGACCTATCCCACGACATCTTTCATCTCAAAGCAACCACAGCAGACAGATCTTCAGTTTCTCTGATATGTTCTCCATGCTACATGCCATATTGTATGGTACTTTAGAGGAAGCCAGTCATGTGCCCGTGTCCAACAGAGCTTCAACTCCACCTCCAGATCAAAGCTCTGAGTCCTTGAAAAATCCTCTACAGTACTACCTTAATAAAAATTAATTTGTAGATGAACAGATATCACCACTGATGGAAAAGCACCAATAGGAAAAGGTAACATATTTGGCCTTTTGAAGCATTTTTTCATCTCTACCCAAATGCTTTAGGAAACAGTTTCTTCCCCTAGAACATGGCAGGATGCTATCCTGGTGAATCTCTGAATAACCATTTGGTGAGAAGGTAGGTCATGTGGCTGAGTGTGCTAATGTTCATCACTGAGTAGAAAAGACTCTTTACCCCTTAACTCTCCATGAGAAAAAGGATGTGGGTTCATCAAGGGAATGACTGGATTCAATCCATACAGAAAACATGCTAATTTTAGCAAAACTGATCACAAAGAGTGGATATTTTCTTTATAAAGTTTTAAAAGGTGGATGTTTTAGTCCAGATTTTTACACAGTATGTAAGTGTTTTCATCATAACTATTTGAAATTTCCAAATATCTGACTTATTGGAGGAAAAAAGGGAAACAAACTTGTTTCTAAAAATTAGAAAACAAAATACATAAAAGCCTGAGTGTGATGTGAAATTGTAATATTTCAAATTAAGCTTTATTTCCAGATTAAATTTAAACTTGTATGGTGACAAGTGAATTTCAGTGAATCAGTCATTTCCTCAGGACTTTATTTCTTTTCTGGCTTAATTCCATCAGCCTTTCTATTCATTGCTATCCTTCCTTGCACCTAATTTCCACATCAAAATTCTAACAAACTTTCATTTATTAAAAAATATTTATTCATTACATTTGGAGAATTTAATCTCTAACACATTACTTGTACTTTATGAGGAATAGACATAGTAATTTCTTTTCTACCCAAGTATAACTGGAATGCTTTCCTGCAAGTGCTGAAGAAATTTAGACTACGTGCCACAGTTAAAGCTTCTTTATGCGGCAAAAAAATCCCACACTTGATATCTTCTCTTAATATCAATATATACTGCATGTCACAAAAACTTGTTGACAAATTACCGTCCCATTTATTCTAAGACGTATCTGCCCTTTTCCTGTCCTTTACTTCTTCTCTTTGTAGAGTATGATATTCTCTGGCATGCCTGGCATTAATTTCCAGATGTTAGGGGCAACAGCTGATTACTTATGTTTATCTACAAGGTATAATATGAGCCTGAATACAGGATAAATGTATGTTTTGGCAACTTTATTTGTACTAATAACTTTTATTCCACATATTTTTCTGGAGCTGACAGAACTATTGAGGTATACAGTACAATACAACTTGGCTGGGGGAAAAAAAGAATGCAAACTAAAATTTTCATTTCTTAAAGTTGGGCATATATTGTACTGATATATTCCTATGTTCCAAGATAAAAAGGAAAATGCATTAAATATGTACAATTATATATCTAATATTCCTCTGTCTACTTCAAAGAAACAGCAAGCTCTTTACTACAAGTAGTCTTCCCTTCTTTATAGAGACCTATGAAGGCTTCTGGTTCATCATTACTGCCAGTATAATGACATGTAAAAACAATATTGCATTCAGTAAGGAACCACATTTCACCATACTCTCCAAGATCCACATATTCTCATCAACACCTATGTATTTATACAGCTACAGTATGTTTATCAACCTCATGAATTAACATTGCAGACGTTCACTATTCATTTACATCCCTAACCAGAATGTTTATTTTTTTCAATTTTGCTAAAATAGATTACATAGTTCTATATCAAATCTTATCTCTTTATTACAGTTACCCTTTCAGCTCTTAGTATTAATTCTCAGTGAGTAGACTATCTTAAAGGAAAATTACAGAGAAAGCAAACAGCAAGCTCTTCACCTTCAATCTAAACTGCTGCTCATTGACCAACATTATCTTCATTAGTGCAACACATTGTTAATGACAGCTTTACTTATTGATTTTCCTTGAATTTAGAAAACTCCTGAATTAAATAAAGGTAATATGGCTGATTCTGTAAAACAATTCAGTGCATCATTTACCATGCTGTTGTATGGGTCATTGCTGTTCACAGCAGCAGAATTTATGAATGTACATTAAGCTTTAGTTTCTTCATTACCTTCTCATTATTGTTTACTAATAGTTTCCATACAGTTGTTCACTAATAGTATCCATCTAACAGATCAAAGTATTTCCCACACTGCCATTTCTGTTTTAATAAATAACTCCAAGGTGCCCTAGAAAAAGGTTGGTAACAAGAACATGTGAATTTTCTTTATTCATCTGCAGAAACAGCCATAGATACTAGTTTGAACTATACTGTTAACAATTAATTTTATGCTTATATATGTTGCAGTTCATTATCAGGATTTCCTGAATCCCTATAACTCTCCAGAAGATAGTATTATATGCTTGCTTGCAAGTAAATCCTTGGCAATAAAGCACAATTTGAAAAAAACCCCTACTTTCTACAGGACAACTAAAATTATTTATCTCTCTTTCCAAGGCAAATTTCCCTTTCACTTTGATAAAACCAATGTGTTGTGATAATCTGCAGTAGTCTTGTGATAATTTGCAGTATTACTGGAACAATAATATAAAAAGTATATGCAGGAAGACAACACACTTCCTAATGCAGCCATATACAGCTTTGGAAACAATATAAATGAAATTTATGGGGTGAATGAAATCTGGAGTGCATAAAGAAAGGTCGAGGGAGGTTCTCCTTGCCCTCTACTCTGCACTAGTGAGACCACATCTGGAGTACTGTGTTCAGTTCTGGTCTCCCCAGTTCAAGAGGGACAGGCAAGTACTAGAGAGAGTCCAACAGAGAGCTATGAAGATTATTAAAGAACTGGAACATCTCTCTTATGAGGAAAAGCTGAGAGACCTGAGGCTGTTTAGCCTGGAAAAGAGAAGACTGAGAGGGAATGTTATTAATGTTTACAAATATCTGAAAGGTAGGTGTCATGTAGAAGGGGCCTGTCTCTTTTCACTGTTGCCCTGTGATAGGACAAGAGGTAATGGTAGCAAGGTGAAACACAGAAGTTCCACCTCAACATGAGGAAAAAATTCTTTGCTGTGAGAGTGACAGAGCCCTGGAACAGGCTGCCCAGAGAGGTTGTGGAGTCTCCTTCTCTGAAGACTTTCAAGACCTGCCTGGATCCGTTCCTGTGTGGCCTGCCCTAGGTGTTCCTGCACTGGCACAGGAGTTGGACTCGATGATCTCTGGAAGTCCTTTCCAAACCCTACCATTCTATGATTCTATGAAATTTCAAGATAAGCTTCCGCTGAATTTTAGTTTCAGCTAGCTCACACTGTAAAAACTGAAAGCAACAATGTAAGTTCTGCACACTCACCTGCAGGTGTATTCTCTTCTTGCTTAATGCCATGCACCTCTCTGCTTACATTGTATCACTACCAAGAGCCTATGCACAGCAAAAGCATAATTTAAAAAGGAGCAGCAACAGAGCATGAGCTGGAAAGAACAGTTTTAAAATTCAGAGGAAAGTCTCAGAGCTGGCAGTTGGAAGGGCTATTCTTCACTACCTGGAGCTATTCCTCATTACCTGAACAAAGCGAAGACAGAAATTAAATTTTAAAAATACTAGTAAATTAAACACACCATCATTTTAGACAATACTTTTACTAAGAGTTGACCATGTTTATACTTATTAAAATGTCTCCTGTGGAAAAATATACATTTTTTTTTATTTTTAGAAATAAGGTCACCAGAGATTCAGTCAGTCAAGAGGAGAGTCTAGCTAGGCATTCTCTGTCCTCATTAACTCTCCAGCTATGTGATATCCACATTCATCACACTGTACAGAGATGAGGGTCAAACCTGTCTTCCCCCAATTAACATCGTATTTTAAAGGTTTTAAAAAAGGATGCCAGTAGTTTTGTGCCTGAGGAAACAGAGCTGAGAATGCAGGTTGACACGTATGTCCTCACCTAAATTTTTGACAGCAATTTGGAAACTGATTTTTTTTGTCTTTCCTCAGAAAAACATCCACTTATGATAAAACTGATGACAAGGTATTTCAGGCAGAATTGATGAAACAGTAAATCATTGTCTCACAGCAAGATAACTGTAGCAGATATTTTCCAGAAATTTCACTATTGTACAAGAATCATGTATTACCACAGAAATAAAAAGAGATACTCTTCTCTCCAACTACCTTCTTCCTCACCAAAATAAAAAAAAACAAAACAAAACAAAACTCCATTTTCCTCTCCAATTTTAAGAACAACAAATTAAACCTTATTTCTGAAGCACACAAATCTGAATCACCACTGACTTCATTTGAAGTACTCTGAATTTCTCTGTTACAAATTATGTCAGCTCCTAACAATAAAATGGGTTATTTAAAATCAGTTGGAAAACTTGTGCCTCATTGAAATTGCATTTTAAAAAGCAGAGAACACAAAATATGTGTTCACGGTACTCTGGTCCCGTTCAGAAAGAGGGCTAATTTCCAATCTTTGTATATGAAAATCAAGATTCTGACAATTATATTTCAGTAGAACAAGCGAAGATATATTTGCTATGGCAGAAAATCTTCAGAACACACAAGATGTATTCTATATTTGCAAAAAGTGAAGACAATTGTCGCGGTTTAGGGTCAGGGCAGCCCCTTAGACCTATCAGATGCTCTCTGTTAAACCCCCTCCCTCCCCAAAGGGGAAGAGAAAAGGAATAAGGGAGACAGACTTAGTGATTAGAAAAGGAAACTAGAACAGCTT
>JANHFX010153665.1:0-10628 GCA_027560015.1 Chloroceryle amazona
GTTTCCATCAGGTTTCTTAACGCCCCGCAGAGAAGTGCGGGCCCTGATCCTGCAACACCAGGCAAACTAATTTCTGCCCTAAACCACAGGCCTGAACTCTGCGGTGAGGGGGCGTTGCTGAAGACAGGGGCAACTTTTGGTTCCTGTGCTCAGCCTCCACCTTCAGGCTGGCCCGTGTCAGGGTAGCAGTGAGGCGGGGTAGGATGTATGCGTGGTCCATAAGAGGACAGGGCCACTACACCTTGTGCAGAAGGAAGACGAGGCACCGACACTTCCTCCCCGTGGGGCTGAGAGGCACCCAGTGGCCGCTGGGGCGTCCTAAGACCTAGACGGGACCAGCGAAATTGCTCAAAAAAAAACCAAACCAAAACAAAACCACTATAAGAAGCTGGTATTAATGGTTCTTTGGATATGTAAACATGGTGGCATTTTTCCTCCTTTTTGTTTTTATTCATGTTGTTTCACAAAGATAAGTATCAGGCAGTTGAGGAACAAAGTCAAAAATTACTAGTTCGTTTAAAGCTAAGCATAATTATCATCTCTTTCTAAATATCAAACTTTGTACAAATATCCCAGATTTACACCTTTTTGCCCACTATTTTAAGTGATGGAGCTTTGTAATAAATAAATACGTGGAATAGATAAATATCAGTAAAGTCAGAGGAAAAAAAAATAACACTAAAGCAATATAGATAACACAGGGGAAAAACCCCAAAAGCATTCGGTAATATTTGTTGGAAAAAAAAATCGAAATAACTCAAAATGGTCACTAAAGGAGGCATTTTTTTTCTTAAGTTACCAGAAACTTCAGAAAAACATCAGGAATATGTAAAAATAAGAACAAGAGAGGGGCATGAAGTGGACGTACTTTCCACAGATGAGATTCACTCAAATCCCTCGGACTTTTACTGGTGCAGCAAAAATTCAAATCTAAGAAGTAATAAAAAAGGAAGAAATCATTCTATCAACATCCCTCATCTGACTGCTGATTTAAGTACTTGCCTGGAGTAGGATGGACATTGTGCGAAGAGGCGCAGCTGGCATTGCTGCACCTGAAGCACGGAGAGGAGCCCTTGAGCCTTGCTATATGTACCCCGTTTAACTAGCAGTATGTTTCCAAAGAATCAGCTTATCAAAGAGAATGCCTTCATCAGCTAGTGCCTGCTTATGGCCAGGGCAGGATTTATTGCAATGGCAGTACACAATTTGTTGACATTTTTTTTTGTATAAAACTGAGGTTAAGTAACCAGTTGAATGTAGCTTTAAAAATTTTGTACAGCAATTTAAGAGGATGGTACTCAAAAGAGAAGTTGAAACCCTTGACCGGGCAGCTCTTTAAAGGTAATTACTAAAAGCTCAAAGGGTCAATTTAATATAGTTTGTCCTATAATACTGTAAATTTTGTGACATCCCAGACAATTTCTGAGCAGAGGGCTTTATTGTAATGTTAATTTATAATGCAATAGCACCCCCCTCCCCCCCTACACCTGATTTTTTCACCCCATTACAGGTAGGTCAGAACCAGGTTCGCAAAAGCAATGCCAGGAGATGTCTTAAAATGAAAATTTTCTAGTCAACCCCCCAGGACAAATCATCCTCACACAAAGTGGTGAGATGGTGAGATTTTGAAGATTCAGATCTCCACACATTAGAGATATTTTGATTATAATCTGTGGTCATTGTTCTTCCACAATGGAATTCTTTAACAAAACTTCCTGGGTAAAAACACCTGAATAACTGTTGCCAACCCTGCATCCAGGTCAAGTGCATTAATTGTGGAAAGATTTTTTGCATATATTGGAGGTGAAGGCAGGAGACGGGATGTCTGGTGGAGTTTTACTAATCTTTAAACAAGCAACAACAATGAATGGGTAGTTGTATAGTACAGGCACACTGTGAAATTTATAATCTTGTAGATAGTAGCTATCTCTGGGAATAGGAAAACAGGACATCTCAAGCATGCTGAACAGACAAGAACCAGTTTTGTGGTAAGAATAAGAATTTTAGCCTTTAGGTCACTAAAAGCACACAGTGATGAAGAAGAAAAGATGAAGTAAATGACCACCAGAGGTCACGAAACACCACAGGAGGGAGAAAAGACCCTAACCCAAATTTTATTATGTATGCTTGGACTATCCATTGTCATAAGACTGCCCTTTCTAAGAAATATAATGAATATGTATGTTTAGCCTGCATATAAACTAGGTACCTAGCTTGCATCAGTACGCACATTTGGAGGAGTGATCCCCTGTGCATCCAGTGATGCAAAATAAAGAATACCTGCTTAATAACTTCAGTTATTGAGTTTTTCACTGCGTCAGAGTAGAGGATATTGATTTTGACTGTGCAAATTGTGGACTGTGGATGACGTGGATAGAACACATAGGAGACAGATTTAATCTGGTCCGGGTGGTCTGTGGAAGTGTGTTTAGAAACCATAACCAATAAATTGAAAGGGATGGGAAACAGTCAGAGTAGAGACATTGTGAGGAAGAGCCCCCTGGGGTGCATATTGGCACATCGGAGGAAAATAGGATGCCTGCCAGGGGGAGTGTTGACTGCAAGATAAAGCACTGCAATCAGTGGTGGCCTTTGTATACTTTAGAGGAAGGGGAAAAGTGGCCCTTTAATGGGACCCTGAATTATAACACCCTGTTGCAGCTAATGCTTTTCTTGAGAAGGGAAAAGGAATGGAACAAAGTAATGTATGCAGACACATTTTTTACTTTGTGAAACCACTCTGAGTGGCAGAGGGATTGTGGAATTAAGTCCCCTCCCCAAGACCCCTTTGGAATGGGATAAAGGAAAACAGCCCAAACTTGAAGGGTGTTGTTCAGCACGTAGCATAGGGCAGAGATGGCTAAAACTGTCTAAGAAGGAAGGTGTGTTGTTGGAACATTTAGATTATCTGCCACCACTGCCTCTGCTCGACTTACCCCTCCCCTTCAGAGAGGGAAAGCAGAACAAGTGAGGAAGGGGACTCACTGATTGTGAGCCGGACACATAGTAGAACTAGAAAAGAGGTTCTGAGAGGAGGAAGGGCCAGGATAATCACCCCCTTGCGAGTAGCTATGGTGCCAGAAGAACCAGCACTAGTAAAAGCACCCTTCTCAGCTGGGGATTTGGAGACCTGGAAGGAAATAGCTCAAGGTTATAGAGATGACACGGCGAAAGTTGCAAGACGCTTTGAATTGATAGTTAGAAGCCAGGATCCAGATTGGTCAGATATTGATTTTATATTATGTGAAATGACAAAAACAGAGAAACAGATAATTCTGAAAAAGGCTCAAACTCATATTCAGGCACAAATCACTGGAGGATTGCTCAGTGTGAGTGTAGACTATCATGTCCCCTTAACTGACCCCAACTGGGATCCAAATCACCCTGCAGATTATCAGCAATTGCTGAGATTGGATTAAATTGGGAATTGAAAATGCAGTTCCAAAATCTCTTAATTATTCTGTTTTATATGGAGTAAAGCAGGGCCCAAAGGAGATGTTCACAGAGTTTTTTTAGCAGGTCTGAAATGTTATGAGAAAGTGTACTGCTTTGGATCCCACTTCTGAGGATGGGAGATGGGAGCTGGTTAACCTATTTTTAGGGCAGTCAGCTCCAGACATCTGAAAGAAGCTACAAAAAATAAAGGAACCATATATGAGGGACCTTAAGAAGTTGTTGGATGAAGTCTGAAGAGTTTTTAGAAATAGAGAGGTAGATAGAGGAAAGTTTTCTAAGGTAATAGCCACTGCAAGCATAGCAGCCTTGGAGGAGAGAGGAGACACTAGGAGAGGAGGATTCAGAGCTAGAAGAAGAGGAGGTCGTTGCAGAAGGCGCAGGGGATTTCGGAATGCTTTGGGACACAATCGGTGTGCATACTGCAGAGGGGAAGGACACTGGAGAAATGAATGCCCCCAATTACAAGGAAACTCCTGGGCAACTACTGCCTCCGTAGAACAGGATTGACAGGAACCTGGGGCATCTACCCTAGAGGATCCCCTGGTCAAAATAAAGACAGGGAATGAGGAAAGGGGTATGGATTTCTTGATAGACACAGGTGCCTCTGTCTCTGTTTTAAACGAGAAACTAACTCCTGAAAGTGAAAGTTCCATAAATATTGTGGGAGCATCTGGCCAGCAAGAAAAGGCATTCTTCCTAAACCCTTTGATGTTTAAATTAGGGAAAATGATCAGATTGCACCAATATTTTCATTTGCCAAACTCTCCAAAACCCTTTCTAGGGAGAGATTTGTAAGAAAAACTGGAAGTAAGTTAAAGACACAGAGATCAAAGCCCCAGTGAAGTGGGCTCGAAAGAAGGGAAAAACACCGGAGCCCTCCTTGCTGTTTTCTGTGAGTGGCGCAGAGTGGTTTGACCAGCTCTGAGAAGCCGTGCTGGACAAAGGAAAAGAGGGAGGAAAAGAGACTAAAGCATTAGGCTGCCTGTGGCGGACTGTTATCAACACGTTACGAACTATGCGAGCAGAGTGAAAAGCGGCTGCAGCATCAGCAGAGGTGATAAGAGGGGGTGTACCAGATAAACAGAAAGAGAATCCTCCTCCTCCCTGGCTTGGGACGTTTTTGGGGGTGGGAAACACTCGGTCCATGAGGGGGGAGCGTGCTGCAGTCGTTTCTGCGTTTGCTGCCCTCCCCGTGGATCCCCCTTGCCCTATGAAGCAGTTTGTTAAACTTGTTCCTGTTCGGGCACCAGATGAAGAGGGTCCCTCTGGGGAGCTGGCCAAGTAACGACAATCACACCAATATGGCTACATATCGTCCTCCTTTTATTCTCCTACGCAGTTTGCTTATGTAGTCTCCTAAGCTGTACATGGGTACATTCACTACTTTCATTGGATAGCAGTTACAAGCACACATAGTAAACTCTAAGCTAATTGGTTATATGCATCCGGGTACATGTTCCTTACACACCTCTCTTGCAGATAATACAGCTCCTTCCCATTCCGCTCTCCTGCCTGCTCAGTGCCAGGCTACCCCCTCCTTGCTGCCCTTCACAGTGATCTTAAGAACACTCAGGACTCATGCTAACTCAGTCAGGGTTGTCCAATCCTGAAAGGGCCATCGCAATTCCTTGTTCAACAAGGAATTTCCCCTACAGTAAGTATTTCTTTTAAGCAAGGGAAGATGGAAATGAGAGTGAATGACGACAAATTCATAGAACTGTTGAGCGTATCCCTTATGAGTCCAGAAATAATTCTGGATAAAACTCCCTGGATGGATGAAATTGAAAACCACGTATATCCAGATGTTTGGGCCACTGGAATACCTGGAAGGGTAAAGAATGCAGTACCTGTAAAAATTGAATTAAAAGATAATGCCCCTAGGGTCCATGTAAGACAGTATCCCTTAAAATTAGAAGACAGGGAAGGAGTAGATAAGGTGATAAATCTTTTTCTTAAAGATGGACTGCTAGTAGAATGTGAGTCAGAGTGTAATACACCCATCTTGCCCATCCAAAAGGCTGACAGATCATACTGAGTGGTCCAGGATTTAAGACCCATTAATAAAATTACCAGGGATTTACACCCTGTGGTGGCAAACTTTTATACCCTCCCGTCGAAACTGAAAAATGACCAGGTCTGGTTCACTAGATCTGAAGGATGCCTTTTTATGCTTGCTGATGTCTGAAGAGAGCCAAAAACATGAGTGCAGGGTGAAAAGCATAACTCACCTGGGCAGTTTTACCACAAGGATTCAAGAACAGCCCCACAATATTTGTCGACCAGTCAGCATGTGACCTTGAGGTGTGGAAGGCCCCTTCTGAAGAAGGGACCTTGTTGCAATATGTGGATGATCTGTTAATAGCCACTGAAAAAGAAGAGGAATGTGTAAAACGGACAATTAGCTTACTAAATTTTCTTGGGTTAACTGGGTATGGAGTCTCTCAACAGAAAACTCAACTGATACAACAATGAGTCACCTATCTAGGATATGAAATATCTGGAGGACAGAGGGAATTGGGACCTGAGTGGAAGGAAGCAATCTGCTAGACCCCACTGCCAACAGTGGTAAAAGAACTCAGGACATTTCTCTTAATGACAGGTTGGTGTCACCTTTGGATTTATAATTACAGAATTCTGGCTACACCACTGTATGAATTGATAAAGAATAGCTCTGCCCAGATAACCTGGACTCCTGATGCATGCAAGGCATTTGATAACCTCAAGAAAAAGGTCATGCGTGCTCCAGCATTAGGACTCTCTGATGTATCTAAACCCTTTTGGTTATTTTCCGATGAAAGGCAAGGTGTAGCACTGGGTGTGCTAGCCCAACACCTGGGACTGTATAAAAGAGCAGTCACATACTTCTCCAAATAATTGGATGAAGTAAGGAAAGGATGGTCAGGGTGCTTATGAGAAGTGGCAGAAGTTATCCTAAACATTCAAGAGGCTTGAAAATTTACTTTGGGCCAGAAAATAACAGTCCTAGTGTCACATTACTGTATCTGCGGTATTGGAACAAAAGGGAAACCACTGGCTTACCCCCTCGAGGTTGTTGAAATATCAGGCCATTCCAATAGAATCAGATGATATAAAAATTGAAGTGACTAACATCGTGAACCCAGCCTCTTTTCTTAGCAACACTACTTTGGAATGGCCCGTTCATGACTGCATTGAGACCATGGAAGCTGTATATTCCAGTCGACAGGATCTAAAGGAGATAACGTTGGAGGATGCAGAGAAGTGGTCTGTAGATGGCAGCAGCTTAATTCGACAGGGAACTCATCTTGCTGGGTATGCAGTGACAACCCTGGATAAGGTAATTGAAGCAGAACCACTCCCTGTCGGGACCTCGGCTCAAAAGGCTGAAATCATAGCCCTGACAAAAGCTCTCGAACTGGCTAAACATAAAAGAGCCAATATATGGACAGATTCTAAATATGCCTATGAAGTAGTACATGATCATGGGGCAATTTGGAAAGAGAGAGGACTTTTGACATCCCAAGGAAAGCAAATTAAATACGCAGAAGAGATACTGAAGTTGCTTCAGGCAGTGAACCTGCCCTCTGCAATTGCCATTATGCACTGTAAAGGACACCAAAAAGGAAATACTGATCCTGAAAGAGGAAAAAAGATTGCAGATCATGAGGCCAACATGGCAGCAGAAAGGGCATCTGGAGGGTCAGTTTTGGCAATAGTGTCAGGAACAGAAAATGAGGGTTTAAGAAAGGCCTGGGAAAAACAAATAGAATATACTAAAATTGATAAGAAGTTAACCCAGGATCTAGGGGGAAAAATGCTAGATATGGGATTAGCACAAACACAGGACAGAATAATAATAATACCTTCCAGTCTCATATAGCCAGTAATACTAGAGGAACATAACAAAGCATACTGGGGAGTCGAGGCATTATACCAATTTTTGAGTCAAAAATGGATAGGACATAACTTATATACCATTATCCGACAGGTATCAAAGCAGTGTGTTTTATGTGTTAAAAACAATTCCCAGACTGGAGTCAAACCCCAATTAGACACCACAGGCAAAAGGAATGATCCTGGAGAGCAATGGCAAATTGATTTCACTGAACTCCCAAGAAAAGGGGGGTTTAGATTTCTTCTAGTACTAACAGACACCTTTTCCAGATGTCCAGAAGCATTTCCCTGCAGAACAAACAGAGCAAGAGAAGCGTCTAAGGTACTATTAAATGAAATAATAGCAAAGTTTGGAGTACCCTCTGTAATATCATCAGATAAAGGGACACACTTCACTGCAGAAATAATACAGCAAATTAGTAAAGCCTTTAGGAATCCATTGTCAACTACACACCCCAAACAGACCACAAGCAAGTGGACAGGTAGAAAACATGAATCATTTAATAAAACAATGGATTGCCAAAACTTGTCAGGAAACTAACATGTATTGGTATCAGGCATTACCTCTAGCCCTACTTAGGGTTAGGACAAGGCCTAGAATGAAGGAAAAGTTAAGCCCCTTTGAAATTCTGTATAGGAGGCCCCATCAGGTACAATATCAGGGAGAAGACCTAACACAAATAGGAAACCAGTACCTGCATCAATATGTTATAGCTCTGGGAAAACAATTAGAACAAATTAATAAGCTTGTTACTGGTACTAGAGAAAAGGGATTAGACCACCCTATTCACCCCTTTGAACCAAGAGATTTGGTTTATGTTAAGAATTTTTCAGGTGACCCATTGGAGGAGAAGTGGATAGGACCAATTACTCCTCACCACCTTTACTGCAATTAAGATCAAAGAAAAGCCCATTTGAATTCACTACAGCCATGTGAAAAAGGCTCCAACTCTGAGACACAAGATCAGTGGATCTCAGAACCGGTGGGACCTCTTCAATTAAAATTACAGACATGTTGAAGTAAGAATGTTAATGTTTGTTCAAATTTTTGTACATGCTACCATTATTTAAATGGTAAAAGGAATAAAAATGTACATTATATGTTAACACAAAATATTACGCAGATTTTAAACAAAAGTTACTGTTAGATATGTATTCATATGCCTCAGCATGGGGAAAAAGGGATTTCCCTGATTGGTATACTTATACCTGATGAAAAATTCATGCCAGAATTGTGGACAACTACAACTTGGAATAAGACCACAGAGGTGAAACAAAAATTGACAATTATCAGTCCTGGGACCGAGGCCCCTATTGCAGGTGTGTTCAAAGGACAGGGAAAGCTAGACTGTGCCAATAGCATGTTTGTTGGAAACCACACAACCTGTAATCAGACCATAAAAATTTGGACTTCCCAAAACCCTAATGTCACGACTGCCTGGCCTGTGCCAGAAGGACATGGGTGGTATTGTTTGTGCAATGAAACGGCCTATAAAATATTACCTGAAAATTGGAAGGGGACTTGGGCATTGGGTGCCGTGGTCCCAAACATGACGATACTCTCCTCCCTTCAATCCCAGAAGGGTTGGCTTAGATCGTCTCTCAAAGAAAACCGAAAAATAAATAATCCTTTAATACAGAGACCAACTGCTTTTCATAGTTTGCACGGTGGTTTCTCCCTTGGCTGGGAGTAAGCAAATTAGAAAAAAGCAGTAGATAATATTTCTGCAGTAATAGAAAATATTGAAAACAAAACTATGGATGCGATTCAGGCAATCCAAACAGAGGTTTCTAATCTCTCAGGAGTAGTGCTGCAAAATAGAATGGCACTAGACCTCCTACTGGCCTCTCAAGGGGAGTATGCACAGTAATAAACACTAGTTGCTGCATGTATATAGATCAGAGTTGAAGAGTCACGTTAGATATACAAGAAATTTGGGAAAAGACCAAAATACTACATAAAGTAATTGAGGATGATACCTCATGCGGTTTCCAAGAAATTTGGAACAAATTAATCTCCTGGTTGCCCAATCTCGCGTGGTTAAAAAGACTTTTTGTTATAATGACTACTTTGTTGCATTTTATTCTTTGTACCTGTGTAATGATTCAATGCACTTTCTGGTGCTGCAGAAATAATATGGACACTTATGAATCTTGGAAACAAAATCAAATTAGACATCAGGTAGAAAAGGGAAAATATTTTAGAAAATGATGATGGGATTTTATAATTGGCAAAAGAATTCATACACTGAATAGAAAAGGGGGCAATTGATAAAAGAAAAGTCATTAATCTGTAGTGAGTAGGATAAACATTTAACACATAGTTAAGAATTTGCTAACATTGAATAATAGTCTTATGGATTTATCCTTGGGCATATATCTTGCTAGAGCCTTACTGCTAAATGAAGTCATAAAGAACAGTACAAGACAGGGCAGCCTTGAAGATAAGGAAAGGCAGGAACAGATGGTGGTCATCAAGCAGACCAGAGTGGCAGAATTCGACTGAGGTTAAAGGGTTAGCGCTGAGGAAGACTATGAGCCTTCATTGAAAGACCACCAGAGTGTTTTGGACAACCACTACCACATTAATGTGCGCATGTGACAATGGGCGGAGAACTATTATAATAATTTCTCAGAAATCCACTGAATATGTAAGAGATTCATGAGGAATGTAATACATATGTATGTAACCTCTCTGTATGAACCTGCGGTTTCTAACCCTCGGTGCATGTGATTGGAGAAGCGATCCCCCACATGCCCATCGCCATAGTAAAGAATACCTGCTTAATAACTTTGTTTATTGAGTTTCACCGCGTCACTATGCAAACAACAATGAACTTCGGCTGTCCGGATATACTTCAAAGCTAACAGTCTAAGGCAAATTGCAGAAGCAAATAGCAAGGGGGTCCATGGAACACGCTGGTTCTGCATGACATGTGATATGAGACGTACTGGTCGGATTGCCTCCCGCATCTCCCCCTTTTTTGTTTATCCGAGTGCCATTAGCAATAACAGCTGCTTCAGCTTGTTGCATTCTGTGTACAGATGTCCATATGAACTGCAAAACTAAAACCAGACATAATACCACAAAAGCCCCCACTGCAGTAAAGATGAGCAATATTTTAAAATGATGCTAACAGAAATACATAAGGGTGAGATGTACATATCATAATGGATTGGGAATGAAGAAGGGTGTCATAGTTAGAGGGGCTGGGACCAGTTTATTGTTATGTGGTTAGAAGCAAAAACTGTGTATTCTATACTCTCTATGTCATTGCTCACGGGCTGTTAACAAATCA
>JANHFX010153666.1:0-10628 GCA_027560015.1 Chloroceryle amazona
ACCCAAGCAAATTAAATTTTCAAGAATACAAACCATTTTTTCCTCTAAAAAATTTTCAAAATGTGATAGCAACTGTTATCTGTATATTCAATCTGGCTGTAATTTCTTGAAACACCATGTGCATTCATGAACATGCTAGCAAATATTTGAATGTATGTCCAAAGGCTGCCCCTTTCCATTTATTTGACTTGTGCAACAGGATTGGCCAAAACTGCAGAGAAGCTTAAGAAAAACTACTCTGCATCTGAGAACCTGGAACGAATGAAAATGGACATCGCAGGAAAAGAAAATGCAACACAGCTGAATAGATCGGTATAGTTCATGGCTCACCATTTTCTTTCTTTGTACTTTTGAATTTTCTTCCTAGTGACCTACAGTCGTTCCATAATGGTTCCACAGTGGAAAGATTGGAGATTCCAAGAGAAACGGAAAACAAGTTCAGAGGAGGTAAGAGCTGCACCCCAGACTGGAGTGGACATGGATTTCTAGTTGTGTTGGCAATGCTCTCTCCTGGGAAGGTGCAGAACCTGTTGCGGTTCATTAGGCCATGTAAAGGACACAGAAGGATTATCAAGTCCAACTCCTTATTTCTTTCAGGACTAGCCAAATCTAAACCATATGACTAGAGTGTATCATCCAGACACAACTTGAACTCTGATGGGCTTGGTGCTGTGACCATTTCCCTGGGGAGCCTGTTCCAGTGACCAATCACACGCTTAGAGAACCTTTTCCTAAGGTCCAATCTGAATTTCCACTGATGAAGTCTTATTTTATTTTCTTTATTAGTATCAACTACAGAGACACCAGAAGATTCAACAGCTTGGAACAAAACATCCTGGTGGAATAATTAGTAAGTTAGGTTGTCTTTAGGACTGGAGAAGGTAGGCAAGGGAAGTGTGGATCGAAATAGTCAACACTATGGAAGTGAATTAAAAATTTTGTTACTTCTCTTTGTGATAGTTCTTGTTGCTATTAATTTCACATTATAATAGTATTTTCATGAACTGGCTAGGGTTTATTTGACTGCATGGACTAAAAACTTTTACAATCCAATTTTTTTACTCTTGAGGCTGGACAAAATGAAAAGCCAACATAACACAGACAAAATGTGGACTTGTTCCAAATACTGTCAATGGAAATAAAATTTACAAACTATACAGATTAAGTTTACATATTGCAAGCTTAATGATCGACTACAGTTAAGAGACTTTTGTTACAGGAATTTAAACACAGAATCATAGAATAGCACGGTTTGTAAGGCACCTCTGGAGATCATCGAGCCCAACCCCTTTTTTGAGATGATGCAAAAGATAAAAGGCAAACATTAGGATAAATATTCATTCTTAACTGAACTGCAGAATTCCAGAATACTTTTACTGACAGTGTTTGAGATATTTCTGAAATGTAATCCCCCCTGTCACCAGATTAGTTTACCTTGCTTAATGAAAATGTATCAGTATGTGCACATTTACCTATAAAAATCTATGCTATTCATTCAAAGGTATAATTTTTACTCATTCTTTGCTGCTGTCAGAATATTTGTATGTAACTTCTGTTTCAGTGGAGCTTAAACTACTTATTTTCAAATACAAAGGGATACAGTGATATGCCATTTTCTTATCTGCTGAATTACTATAACAATTTTCTCATAGGCAGCATAAATATCTATTAAAAAAAAAAGGAAGTTTAAGTTGAAAATAAAAGCCAAAATTAAACAAGTCAAAAAACTTACATACAGTGCAAAGACTGTTTTGTTTTGTTTTTTTGTTGCTTCTTAAGCTTATTCCAAGCTGCATGGTTTCCTGAAAAAGTTTAAAATATGGGTGAAAAATATAATATTGCCCTGTTTTGACATACTGCCTCCATCCCACTCTCTCCTCAGACTGCATGAGCTGGAGGTGAAGGTGCCGCAGGTCAGTAAGATTAGTGCTGTGGTTATTCTGCTGGCAACTACACAGGTTTCACTGTTGCCT
Source organism: Chloroceryle amazona (assembly GCA_027560015.1). NCBI lineage: Eukaryota > Metazoa > Chordata > Aves > Coraciiformes > Cerylidae > Chloroceryle > Chloroceryle amazona. The sequence goes on from JANHFX010153666.1 coordinate 1,974, forward strand.
TTCCCACCTTTTTTCTCATGACCTGCCTACCATAGTCCCATCTAGCTCCATCTGCTATCAGCATCTACTCATTAGCTTAACACAGTCTCCACTGTACAGCTCCCACCATTTTGTTTTATTTATTATCTGGGACAGCTATGCATTACAAAGCATCTTTCCTCCATCCTTCCACAGATACCCTTTGTCTTTATTTTGAAAGGTTTGTTGTGATTGACAGGCAGTGGTATCTCTGCCCTTATTTTCTCACATATGCTTATTTACTCTACTACTCCATTATTTGCCTTTCTTTCTCCCCTTCCCTCTCTTTGGAAGGCTTTCACAGTTTTCCAACCATAGCTTAATTGAGCAAATGATACATAACTACCTTATACACCTTGCTTTATTGTTGCTTCATCTTCCCAAGCCATTCCTCCCCACACTTCCATTTAATCTGCCTCTTGTATCCCATGTGATTAGACCAGAGCAATGTCCTTCACTTCCGCCTACTTTTGTCTTCTTAAAATTCAGCTACTCCCTGAAGCTTGATGCTTATCACACTCTCTCACTCCACATATCAAAATGCCCTGTTGTCTCCAAAATAAAAACAAAATAAAAAATCAATAGAAGAAACTAGAAATGACTGGCAAAAACTCAGCTATGCCAAAACTATTAATTTGAAAATGTTCATTACTTTTGGAAAAGTTGAAATCTTTCTTTCACTAGTATCTCAAAATATTTTTGAAAATGTTCTATTGAAAACAGTTTTAAAAGTAACCCACATATCCAAAACAGCACCCATGAAAAAATATGTTTTTCTTTGACAATATAATTGAAACAATAGCACAAAATAAATAAAATCGATATAAGCATAAGCATAAAATCAGTGATGCTTACTTTTTGTTTTTTCAAATCACTGATATTTTCAGTGAAAATAAATCATTAGAGTTGAAGAACTCTCTTCTCAACAACTCTGACCTGTGCAGTCAGCATCTCACTGCCTGCTTTTCCTTCACATGCAATGTTTTGAGCAGTTTGATCATTTGGTAGTGTTTTCCTCATTCTCTGGAATGTGTCTATGTATTTCTTTGAGAAATAATGTAATGACCAAAAAGCATTTTACTAATACAGACTGAAGCAGTTTCTCTGCTCCTATTATTGTTCATTCCAGAGACACAGAACGATCTGGTGTAAGAACTCAGCCTCTCTGGTCAGGTGAGAGCACACTGTGTAATCTAGCATTAACTGCTACTTGTACTGCAAGTGACTTTAAGAAATCCTTATACTGGATTATCCTGCACATATATATGTGTATTTACAAATTTTTTGTATATACTGTTAGGGAAAAATTATATCCACCTGGGAGATGCAAGGCTGGTCAGTAACACAGTCCTGCATTCAACCAGCAGCAAGGCTGGAGACATGTTTCCAGCAGGCAGATGCACACAGAGCATATGTACACACCATGTACATGCCTATATACACATTCTGCCATATGGATCAGACAGGCACCCAGAGCACTCACGTAAACACAGGCAGTACCAAAGGCCTCACCCTGCTTCCCTGACCTTCTCTAAACATCCCATAGTAAATCCTATGCAATCCCAAAATGCTTTTTCTCTGCATCCCACATGTGTTCACCACCCCTGGGTAGCAGCCCACCCCTAACTCCAAAATGTAATCTGGGGCTGCTCCTAGTCACTGGTGGCTGTGAATTTCACACCGGACTCAAGGGCTGAGGCTGTCCTCAGAGTGGTCTGTGAAGCACCCATAAAAGACAGGGGGTTCTGTAATTTGGGTTCCTACCTGCTGTTATGGCCTAGAGCTCCTCTGAGCTTGTGTAGATGGGCTTGTAAAGGGCTAATGGCTCCTGGGATGGGCACGGGAGTAGCCTGGAAGTGTATTGTTGCAGTGCCCAACCACCACTATCTATCTGTACTCTTTAGGGGCTGTTCAGATGAGCTTTATCACATAACCTAACATGTATATAGAAATATATATATACACACACATACAGACACACACATATATATGCATGTCACTACATTATTTTGTGCTCTTTTCATGCACTTCAGAGTTGACGTGTTATAAATTCTTTAATGCCACGCAATACTTGCCACATTTCTCAGCCTGGGATAGGTCCGTCCTCATTGCCCAAAAGGCTGAGAGAAAACACGAGTTTAACAAGGCAGTGTGCAAGTGTTTCATTCTCAGGCAGGTGGTGCCTCTTGGCTGGATCTCCCAACTATTATCAAAGGACACGTCAAAACAGATCGCTCTGTTCCTTGATGTCTTAGTACCTCCCTTCTCTGCTTGTGTACTTCTATACATCACAGAAAAAGGCAGAAATCAAGAATCTTAGAAGGTTTAAAGAGGGACAGACTATTTCCACTGCTAGAAAGACTATCCAGACATAAAGCAAAAGTTTGAAACAAAAATAAACCATGAAATTCATAGCACATTATTTAAGTTAGAAATATGTATTGGAGACATGAGGCTGAATAAACCTGGAGATTGTCTCACATCTAAATGTGAATTTTTGCCAGATCATCTAACACTAGCTTTTGTGTAGGGCAGAATACTGGAAAAATGTGACCCTGCACGCTTAGGCATGCAGTAACATGGTGAGAAAAACACTTAATTTCTAAAATTTGATAAGGAGTTCATCAGTGACCCAAGTTAGGGGATTCTGTCTTTAAAATGGGACTTCAAATAAGCATGCTGTTTTTAAAAGTTGAAATCTAAGGGAAAATGATAAGTTTAATTTAATTTCTTTACTTCATTATTTCATTTCATTTCATTTATTTCATTTCATTTCATGTTTGTTTTCTTTTTGTTTTTGTGTGGTGGGTTTTTTTTGTTTTTGGTTTTGGGTTTTGGGGGTTTTTTTTGGTAAGCATCTCTGCCATTTGTTTATATTCTTACAGGATTCTGAATCTCTGACATAACAGTGAGTTCCTCATGTTTGCAAATAGATGTGTTCCCATACTGACCCAAAAATGCTGGTTCAAGTCTGTATAGCCTCAGGTTGTTTAGTTTAGCGCTGTCTTTCTCCATGTCATCATATGTTTCTACCATGTTGTATGTTTCAAGATTTGCACATTCCAGTCCAAGGTGATATATAAAGCAAACATTAAGGATGCGTTTTTGAGGCAGTCTTTTCTTGCCTCACACTGTCTATCAATTGACATACTGCATTCAGAAAATAACAAGTCACCTCCTGCTTTGTTTATAGCTAGTAATAGTCCCATGTGGAACTGAGACAAATTAATTATTTTTAATACTTCACTAATAGTTCAATACAAGTATTGCAGAAAAAAAAGAAAATCAGTTATTGTTAAACTTGTACTTGAAAAGCTTGTGGAGAAGTATTTTCTGACCTCTGTTTCATTAGAAGCTTAAGCAACGCTTCAAAATCACCCATATCGTTGTACAAAAGACTGGTTTTGCGCAAAATTTCCTTGTGAATTCTAGTTAAGATTCCTCTCTGTTCTCTATATCATACACACAGTTTTGTAGCATGCACCCACACACAGCATTTCTTAGAAAGAAGAGCTCATGGAGAGTACGCAGTTTCTATAGCAACAATTTTGTATTCTGAAAAGTTATCATACTACGTTTTTTTCAACTTAAGCTTTTGTAGGCTGCAAATGTCATCTTTCATCATTTAAGCTGTCATTTAATCTTTCAAGATTCATTAAGGATTACTTTCATTTTGAGATAGAATCCATTAGCATTAAAGTATGTGCTGCTCTACTGTTATTGTAGCTCAAACAATGGTTGCAAGTGTCAGGCACTCAGAATTTGGCTTCAGCTTCATTATAAAGTCATTTACCTTTAAATATTGGTATTTTCTACTGCCAGTGATAAGGGTTCAGAAATAGCTCTCCTGATTCTCAACGAAACTTACAAATAAACTTAAGCAGACCTCTGAACTTTCCTATCCCAACACGTCTGTAAAATATGAATACTAGAGGGGAATCTTGAGAGATTTTATTTTAATAGGTTGCTATTTTAATATTCACTGATAACTGAATTATTATCAACGTAACTGAGTTATTATGTTGATCAATGAAATTGTTTTCAGCAACTGTGTTAAATTGCCTTTCTGAGCTCCCTCTGCAGCACTGGTGGTGAAGCCTCTGAACAATAACACAGGCTGCAGTAACACTCACCATAATCAAATCATCAGATGCTTGGACAGCATAAAGGCAGAGTAAGAAGAATAGATTGGTAAAAGAATATTAACAGAATGATTAAACAGTAGTGCGGATCAGCTCTGTGCTCTGCATGGGCTTTTTTTCACTACTGTTCTGTCTGAGGTCTAACAATTGCACAACAGTTGGGAGTGTAGGCCTGGATTTGCATCTTTTATCTCAGTGAATACAGAAGCCAGGACTTCATGTTATCTTCCAGACTTCTGCAGAAAGACGTTATGATACCAGAAAGGCTAAGCTCAGATCAATATCCTAGGATCACACTGTCAGTCATGGGAAGGTGGGACCACCCCAGGATCTAACTGCTAACCTAGCAGGAAGAACACACAAGGCAGATGCTTGAAAATTATGCACATATCTACTTCCTACTTTTGTGATGTGGTACAGGAAGCCATCCAAGCTGCAGGTTCAGATAGTAGCATGCATGTTCTGTTCCAGGCTGTTGAAGGTTGGTTCTGAGCTAAGGTCTGTATGGTTTAAATGTCTTTACGTTATCACCTTTGTACTTGGGTGTACACACTCAAATTGTAACTACAGGGAAGTCACACGTTGTCCAGTTCCGGCTCATATCAATTTGTCCCTGTTCATACTACCTGATTCATCCCGGAGGCCTGAGCCATGATTCCTCAGGAGTAAGAAGCCAGGCATTTGTAAACTCGTCTAGAAATGTTTTGGTTCATTTGGACTAAGTCTCACCTAGATCTTGCAGGGAGCTTGCACTTACCCAAAACCAGCAAAGTATGTAACAGAGATCTCTACTTACTGCACCAGTCCAGAATGAGATTTCACTGGAAGAATCTGACAGTTTTGTGATGAAGTTAATTATTGCTGCCTGTGGACAACCTTTCAAGTACTTGTGTAGGATAATCCTGTGATAAGGAAGTCTGCATTTTTGGGGTCTCTCCCAAACCTGAATTTTGCTTGGAGGGTTTATGGATACAGTGTAAGGCACCACAGCACTGCCTTCAGCACCTGCAGCTTAACCACAGGTAGGTGTCCACACCATTCCCTACACCCAGGCAGTGCTTCAGCTTTCTGTGTTCCATTTTGCAACAGACGCTTTCTCAATCAACAGATCCACTTTCCTTGAGAAAGAGCTTTCTGCATATGAACAAGATGCAATATTCCTTCCTCATAAAACTGAATTTACAGTTCTCACAACAGTTTATTATTACCACACTGTATGTCTCTTTCTAGGTGACCATCAGTATTTGTTTTCAAGGAATAACTGCAAATAAACCTGTACTATGTCTGCTGCCTAGGATCAACTTCTTTTTTTTTTTTTTAACTGCAGTACTGAACTTTTTGTTTGTTTGTTTGCTTGAACACTAAAAAGAAAAGGAGGGGGATCTTAAATTCTGTGGTTAAAATGAAAAGGAATAAAAATCAGTGGTCTTCTAAATCAGCTCGTTGCTATACAATTCAACCAGTACATACCTAAAAAATAGAGACCTTCCACAAAGGCATTTAATTTCCACATGCTAGTGGCTTGCTGAAAGTTTATCAGTTTTTCTCAACTGCTGTCCAGCTGGGATCTTTAAATTTCTTTCCCACAGAACATATGCTTTTAATATGGAGTTCACTTGTCATATCCTTAGGCTTTGTATGATCTACTCAGATTTTAAAATATGGATTCCTTCCATTATTAATATTGCTCTGGAAATCTAGATCACAATACCTCAAACAACAAAAAAAAGTGTATTGTTATTTATAAATTACATTAAAGATTATGTTCAGGTTTTTGTCTTCAAATATAATTAAGACAAGTGGGCAATACCATATCGGTATGCATTCATTGTTAGTCATTAGATTTTTAATAAATACTGGGGGAAAAAAAAAAATGTTTTCTCTTCCTGAAATTTTGAGATATTCCCCAAGAAAAAAGCTTGACCAATCAGAAGTTTTCATTTCCTAGGGATGGCTCTTGGATGCACCAGCATGCCAAAGGCCCATCAGTGTCCAGAAACAGACATTTCAAATTCCAGTCCTTCCATCAGCAGAAGCCCTTTGCCTAAGGCTTTGGCAATATCCCTTTTAATTAATACTTGTTAGTTGAAGAGACCCTACATTTGTGGATGTGAGACAAGTTGAGAAAACTGGAGTGAAGTCTTACATGTCCTCAAAACATAGTTCTCTCTTGCAAGCTATTTTGCTTGATGAGATTAAAAACTATGAAAATTATTTTTGATTGTGCAGTCTTTTGATCATTTGCCACTTTTAAAACACTAATAGTTCTTGTGTCAGTACTAATGCAAGTGGAAGGCCTTGCAAGAACAGGATCATATTTTACTGGCCATGCTGCTGTCTTATACGTATGTCAACAGAAGTTAGCTGTGACACTGCTATGGAAATTCAGAGCAATGCTGAAAGTCTGAAAAAATTACTATTATTTCACACTGAATCTGATCTGGAAAAAAATCACACAGTTAAGGCTTCGGTAAATAGCAGTCCTAAGGACTTGGCCTAACTACCTATTTATGTGAGGTCTTAATGTTCACAATGCTGCTAGCCTTTTGTTGCTTACTATATTTCTTTTTTAGAAATACAGCTCATCTTTATGCATTTGTGTTGATAGACATTGTCTCTATACCAGGGAATTGATTCCCCCAAAATCAATGTGTAGGATCATACTTGTGGCAGATTTCTGTAATTGAAATCCATATGCCTAGCTATACAGTCCAAAATTTAATTAAGAATTTCTATTTTATATTTAGTATCTAATACAGAATTACCAAAATTGCAAAGAAGCAAACCCACATACTACATTTGCAGGCAGTAAAAACAGCAGTTCTACCAATCAGGAAAAAAACTTCAAACTTTTCATCACAATAGATATGTATAAACTTGTTGGAAAATATTTTAGATGATATTTTATGTAACTATTGGACAGTCCATAGAAAGCATAAACCAGTGAACATAAGATCTGAACATTGAAAAGAAAAGCACATATAAAAGTATTCCCCAGAAGGGGAATAGAGAAAAACTGCTGGACACACACAGATACATAACCAAAAACAAAACCAACAGACACAGACACACACACAAAAAAAAAAAAACAAAAAAAACCCCAAACAATCAAACAAAAAAACAATAACAGCAGCAACAACAACAAAACCAAACCAAAACCAAACCAACAAACAAAAAAAAACCAACACAAACCAACAAACAAAATATCTGTTGTAAAAACAAGAGCTTCAGAACTACACATGGTGTATGTTAGTACAATATAAAAAAAAGACACCCTAAATGTGACATACATAGTACAGCCTAAGAACTGCACATTAAACACTTTTTTTTTTTCCCCATATGGCATGTTTGCAGTCACCAGATGTAATCCTAGTTGATTACTATGAAGGCTGATTGCATAACAGGAACTGATTTGTTGATGAAAGCTGAGGAAAGATTAAGCTGAGATTTTCAGGGTCAACCCATTTCACATCCATTCAGATTTGTTGCAATTTCAAATGCTTTCTTTGCAGATCTACGGCAGATAGCTATGGCTAAACTATAAACATGGTCAGGGATTAGACAAGGCAGTGTCCTGCTACAGTTGCTACATCCAGGTCTTTGCCTGAAGTACTTTCATACTTTCACTGAAATTGAAAAATCAGGATTTGTTATTTTTGTAACCAGTAGGTGAGTTCAATCAATTTAAAAGGAGATTTTTGTCAGTTGGAGCTAATCCATGAAGATTCAACCTCCTAGATAGCAATTAATATGAAATATCATTTGCTCTAAGGGAAATTCATCTTTTATTAAAAAAAAATGCAGGAGATTAAATATAAACATATTTCAGACTGTTACTAAAATATATGAACAATATTTCAATTACTCAAAGATAAAAATTCATATGTCTGTAAACAAACCATGGAACTGTAGCCATTGTCGTAAGACATTTTCTTTTGCACATATAGCAAAAGACCCTTTTTTTGCCATTTGTGCAAAATGTTCAAAATATTTGTGTAAAAGTGGTCTGTTTTTTCATGTGAAACTGAGCAAAAATGCCTCCTAGTGAGTCATATAGGCTAAAAAACCCATTTCAAAGCAACTAACAGCAACAGTAGGTTTTTCTGAACAGATTCAGCTGTAAAAAAGCTACAGAAGCTCTTGGGAAATGTTGAAGCTATTCATATAATCATTTTGGTTCTTGTTAGCTGATTCACATAAAGAGGAAAAAACAGCCATGGTAAGATAGCCTAAAATACATACACAGAAAATAAAAGTATAATATATATATAGTGTACATATTTTTGTATATATATATATAAAGCAAGAGTTTCAAGGTTAGCGTTCTGATCATACACACATATGACACATATGTATATATCATGTATATATATGAATGAAGCATCACAAAATTATTAAATATGGTAAATGCCATGTGAATATATTTTCAAAACTCTAGCTGCTATTCAAACCTGCTATTTAGCCCATTAAAACAGGTATCTTGGCTTATTATCCC
>JANHFX010153667.1:0-10620 GCA_027560015.1 Chloroceryle amazona
TTGGACCGGCCCCCACAGTTGCTTTTTTTTTTTTTTTTCCCCCCATTCTTTAAGCAACATTCTTGGGTCTTGGTAGAGGTCAAAATTATTCTGATGGTTCCATCAACAAAGTAATGCTGAGTGGACAGCGTAGCACCCGCCTGTGGCTCCCCATTTCTGGTACAGCCAGCAGATGGTTTGGTCACCAACATGGGTTACAACCAACATTTTTCTTAGGTGGTCACTGCAGCTTCAAAACATTACAGAGCCCAGAGGTACCATACCTGCATTCCCCATCCTCATACGCTCAGCACTAAGGCTTGGTTGTACTGCAGACCCATTCTCTTGGCTACGAATGGCAGAGGCTACTTGGCTGGACACATCAGTTGTCTCCAATGCTTTCTGCATTGCTGAAGAAACAAGAGAAGAAAATTGTGCCCTAAAAGTTGCTATGGAGCGTAAGCTTATCTTCCAAATGTGATTGATGCAGTACTAGCGGTCGTGGGTGTGTATCTATTAATATCTAGTCTAGGCTAACCTCTGCATAATGGCAGAAAATTAAACCTTGTCATTGTTCATCTAAATTAGAGCTCAGATATTAACAAGAAAATGTATTCTTCCTATATGGTAAATCCAACTGTATATAGCATAGCCTGGTTTTACTGTAATTGAATATGAAAAGTTTGCTTAGAAGCCATTTGAAGTAAAAAAATTAAAAAAAAAAAAAAATTAGCAGCTCTAATTCATAAAGACTTAAATAAAATACAATTACAGAACTTCCCGCCTACTTCCACCTCATCTTTAGCTGAACTCCTTGTTTGTCAGGAATGGTTCCATTTTCTATGTTCTTAAGTAGGAAACAGCCATCACAACACTCCAGCTAATTTCCCTCTCAAGTCACATGGATCTGGTGAAAGTAAAATCAGGTGCCTCAGCTTTCCACTCTAATCCTGCCTCTCCCACTGCCTCCATGGCCAAAAAAAAAAAAACAGTATCAAGTTAGGAAGAAAGCCAGCAGGAGCTTCCTCTAAAGTGTGGCCACTGAAAGACCTACTACAGTGCCAGTGCTGCTTCCTTCTTCAGAGAGGGTCAAGCCTAGATGCAAGTTTTCACCTGGTGATTGCTTGCTTCTCTTCCTCCTGATCAGTTAGTTGCCGTTGTTGCTCTCACTTCATATTTCTCTCCCACCAGCCAGCCTTCTTTGCTTCATCTCCCACTCCCATCTGTTCTGCATCCTTCCTACAGCAGGCTTATTTACTCCATTCTGCCAGCCAAAAAAGTCCCAGCAAACCAACAAGACTTAAGACACAGCTGTAATGGAACAGAGAATGTTACATTTACATTGCCCCACTCCTGTGTTTTCCTCTGATGTACCTTTTTTTTTGGTTTATTCCTGACGAATTTTGCTTCAGCTAGGATTCCTTATTGTCTCCTTGTGCAACACTATTGCAGAGAAAGACTTCTCTTCTTTTGCTATTCTGTGAAATCTGCCTTCTTCACTGAGCAAGTCCTGCCTGGCTTAATGTGAGCTGCAAAGGAGAACAAGGTGGTTATCCTCCACCTAAGGGAGTGCCTGTTGAGGCTGAAGAAACCTGTATTTGCCTGCAGAAGCTATTTTTCCAGGTTGTCTCAGCACTACACCAAGTCTTCATCATTCAAGGACTGAAAGGCTTAAGTTCTGCAGCATTAAGAACCAGTCTCTAAAAAAATGTGTTTGCTGCTGTCTTGGAAAAACTCAAGTCCAGTCCCTGTCTTTGGAAAAAACAAAGCAAGTGAAGTTCAAATCAAATGTCAGAGTGTACAATTTTTTCAGCTCTTCATATGTATGTTTTTTAAAAAAATCCATCATATCCATTGTTTCTCAAATCGTGCTCTTTATTTCACGTGGGGTCTGGAGCGTCTTTGTGACAAGGAAAGGCTGAGAGACCTGGGTCTGTTCAGCCTGGAGAAGACTGAGAGAGGATCTGATCAATGCTCATCAACAGCTAAAGGACAGGGGGCAAGAGGATGGGGCCAGACTCTTCTCAGTGATGCTCAGCAACAGGACAAGGAGCAATGGGCACAAACTGGAACCCGGGAGGTTCCACGTGAACATGAGGTAAAATTATTTCCTGTGAGGGTGCCAGAGCCTGGACCAGGCTGCCCAGAGAGGTTGTGGAGTCTCCTTCTCTGGAGAGATTCCAAACCCACCTGCATGTGATCCTGGGTACCCTGCTCTGGGTGACCCTGTTTTAGCAGGGGTGTTGGGCAAGATGATCTCCAGAGATCTTTTCCAACTCCAGACATTGTGTGAAATAAAATAAAATGTGATGTCACTGAATGCAAAAATTAGTGACAGTAGACTAGAGAGTTGCAGGACCAACAGCATTTACTTCTCATGGTGGAGATTTGATGAGGGCTTGGTGCAATGCAGCTGGACACTCAGATCTGTGTGTTTGTTATGGAGACATCAGGTAGCTCAGCTCCAGCGTGGTCCATGCCTGAATTACATCCAGAAATATCTGCCCCGTGCAGCCTTGGTAGCAGAGACAACTGCTTCCTTCTCTGAGCTGCAGTAAGGAAAAGTCATGTTGCTACTGTTTGAAAAGCAAGTGTAAGGAAGACATAAGCTGAAAAAGTAGAAACCTTACCGGAAAAGCTTGCATATGGAGACTGTTAGTGAAGATATGTTGAATTGTTACAGTAGTCAACTTTTCCTAAGTACAATATTCTTTTAAAATAAATTTCCTTGCTAAAATTTGCTTTGAATATTTTTTGCTGGATTTTATATATTTAACAATAACAGCTATGCTCTCAACAATGTTATATAGAGAACAAATCCTGCATCCATTACAAACCGCTATCCAAAGGTCTTTATAACGTCATAGAATCGCAGAATCATGGAACCATTTACATTGGAAGAGACCTTTAAGATCATCAAGTTCAATAGTTACCGCAGCACTGCCAGGTCACCACTAAACCATGGCCCTCAGCACCACATCTACATGGGTTTTAAATCCCTTAAGGGATGGGGACTCCACCAGTGCCCTGGGCAGCCTGGGACAGGCCTTGACAACCCTTTTGAGGAAGAAACTGTTCCTCATATCCAACCTAAACCCCACCCTGGTTCAACTTGAAGCCATTTCTTCTTGTCCTATTGGCTGTTCCATGGAAGAAGAGACCACCCCCCACCTGGCTCCTGCTTCCTTTCAGGAAGCTGTTGAGAAATTCTCAGCAACAAGGTGTCCCCTGAGCTTCCTTTTCTTCAGGCTGAACAACCCCAGGGCCCTCATCCACTCCTCACAAGACTTGTGCTCTAGACCCTTCACCAGCTTTGTTGCCCTTCTCTGGACATGCTCCAGCCCCTCAATGTCCTTCTTGAAATGAGGGGCCCAAAACTAAACCAAGGATCCAAGGTGCAGCCTCAACAGTGCAATAACAAGTAAATACTTGTTATTTATTTTCTTATATTTTCTTACATGGCAGCTGCTGAGATAGAAGTGTGAGTCTCTATAGTGGGAACCGCAAAGGAAATATTGATTCATTTTTCTATTCTGTCTCTTTGAATCAAGAAAAAATAGAAAAGAAAAAAAAGAAAGAAAAAAAAAAAAAACAAATCCTGCATCGTACAGAGTAAAAAAAAAACATTAAAATTTAAGCAAATGTAAGAAAAAAATTCTGTGTAAAAAGCAACAATTACTTTTTCAATAAAAAATATGTGTAAGTCTGGCCCCTGAGTGTTGGTTTTAAGTTGAAGAGATTGACTTCCAGCTGACTGACGAGTAGAATATTTTTCTACTGAAATATTGATAGTAGATTACACTAAACCACAAACTATCTCAATAAAGCCCATCATTTCTAATCCTAATGGTGTTTTCTTTCCCTTGGATGACTACTACATGCGTGATATGATGGCTGTATTCTATCTGGGGGAAAAACTTTTTACCATACAGCTAAATTAACTTGTCAAAAGACTTCAAACTTTGGAAGCTTTTAGAGCCCTATTCGCAGCTATTATTCAGGACTGAATGAGAAGGCTGTGGACTGTAAAAGCTGGCGAAAAATAAATTTCACAAGCATTCACAAGCTGAATGAAATACTTACTTTTTGTTTAGGTTATGTGTGTTTCATTGAGCTGTCTCAGAATAACAGCATTTAGCCCGGAACCCCCTTGCTCTGCTATGAAAGGCAGAATGCTCCCATCCGCTGCTCTTGAAGCTGTGACCCAGTGCGTTCTCCTTCACACACACTGGGTTATATTTAGTTTGTGCCAACCTAAATAAGTGTCAACCAGCTCTCCAAAAATGTGGGGAGCACAAAAGAATGGCTAGCCACTAAACAGAGGCAGAGCAAGAACACAAACGTATTTTTATCCTTTTCTTTTAAAATAAGATCATAGACTGCCTTACAGTCAGTTGCAGCTTTCTCATGCAAATAAAAATGCCTGGCTTCAGGAGCAGACACTGCCTTTAAGGAAAATAACTTTCATTCAGATTTTACAGACAAGGAGCAGCTGGCAGAGCTTGTACTTGTAGCCTTTCCTTTCTCAGAGCCAATCTACTTTGGGACAAAGCTCAAAATAAAAGCCAAGCCAACAACTACAGCCCCCAGAAGAGAACACACAGATCATAGACCCAGGACTCTATGGGAGAGTGTGCAAATAGACTTACAGGCAAAGGACATGGCAGAACGGGATCTGAATGGCCTGAATTCCATGTGTTCTTCATGAGGCTGCCTGTTGCTGGGCTGTTGGGAATGTTGAGCACAGAAACAAGTCTTAAATATGTCTTGTCTAAGGCCTTCAGGGAGGTTCTGCCATTCCCTTGGGACTCACAACTCACTTTCTCATTCAAAAACTGAAGTAGAGGCACTGTACATTTTTAAGAGACGCCCACAGTCTACAGCATTTCCAGGTGTTCACAGCACACATCTACAAAGTGAGGGTCCAAGTTCCCTTCCCTCTTCTACCTGTCAGGCTCCTCCTTCCTAAAGGACTATAGTCATGATGACATAGCACAACAACCCTCCTCCCATGAAGGCAGGCCACCAAGCAGAGCTGTGCAGGAGGCATGAGATGAGAAAGAAGGCAAGATATTAAGTTCCTTATCCGCTAGGCTATGGAGAAGGTTGAGAAATGTTTAGGTTCACAGAATCACACACAGAAACACAGAATGGTGGGGCTTGGAAGGGATCTCTGGAGATCCCTTCTAAACGCCCCTACTAAAGCAGGGTCACCCAGAGCATTGTACCCAGGATCACATGCAGGTGGGTTTGGAATCTCTCCAGGGAAGGAGACTCCACAACCTCTCTGGGCAGCCTGGTTCAGGCTCTGGCACCCTCACAGGAAATAATTTTTCCTCATGTTCACGTGGAACCTCCCGGGTTCCAGTTTGTGCCCATTGCTCCTTGTCCTGTTGCTGAGCATCACTGAGAAGAGTCTGGCCCCATCCTCTTGCCCCCTGCCCTTTAGCTATTGATGAGCATTGATCAGATCCTCTCTCAGTCTTCTCCAGGTTGAACAGACCCAGATCTCTCAGCCTTTCCTCAGCACAGAGATGTTTCAGTCCTCTCAGCATCTTCATGGGCTCCACAGTACTATTTCAAGTCGTTCCTTGTCTCTCTTGAACAGCGGAGGAACACTTTCCTGTAAGAACCTCAGTCCTGCATTTGTAAAATAAGAATATTATAATTTCCCTTCCTAAGAACAACATGAGGATAAATGCACTGGGATTTCTTACCTGTTAGTGGGAAATCTGCAGATACAAGTGAGGCAGTAGAGCAACAGAAAACCCCCTAACCACTGACAGGCACTTTTGTGATCATGTGGAAGTAGAAAAACTTCAGGCTGTGGCAAACTAATGAAGTCACTGACAATTTCTACCTACTGTAACTCTGTTTCATTAAAAGGCAAGTCAAATACCTGTCTCAACTGTACAAGATCAGTAAATGCAAACTCTCTGTTATTTTCTGTCCCACTACATGTTGACATTATCAATGCTCACTTCTGTCCCCACTAGTTGGAGATGGCCACTTGGCATCAATGCTGATGAGCATGCTTCAGCCAAAGCCCCATTCGGCAGGAGGTTTATTTTACGCACACAGAGACCAAGGCCAGCCTGGATATAAAGCACATCAACAGTGCCCAGGGGCTCCTGCTCAAGAATAAATAATATTTTGTCAGACACAGCTTTTTGATCAAGGTCCAGAGAAGAAGATGATTTCAGCTTTAAGCGGTTGAGACTAAAAGGAGCATTGACAGATGATGTGTAGGGGCAAAACTCTACAGATCTTTCAGATTCCAAATTTCTTCCTCCTCTGTTTTGTTTTTCTAAACGTTATTTAATCTCATTTCATATGGGCCACAGCTTTCTTATTTAGAGTCCATGCATTTCCTGAATACCTATATCTATTAAAAGGCTTGGGCAGCTGTGTTTTCACTTGGCAAAACCTCAGTCGTCTTGTTTTCCTACGACAAAACCAAAACCACAGCTAGTTTTGGATTTTACCCCACTTGGAAGTGCTAAAAGACCTCAGATTTTCTCTGTCTGCTTATAAGGGAGCAATCACTGTGGGGTACCAGTATTTCAAATCAAATCTTCCTGTTGCACATCCAATAGAGAAGGGACAAAAGGATGGGCACAAAAGGGAGGAAAACACGAACAGAAGTGTCAACTGGGTGCACTCAGAAAGCAGAGTGGAGCATTACGATAAAATATAGCAAGAGGCAAGATCCGTTGACTGTACCTGAATGCATTCACAGAAATAATCCTGAAAATTTCTGAAAGTTAAAGTCTAGAGCTCACACTGGGAGGATGTCTACAGGCCTTATGCTGAGATATGTCTCCTACAGATCATTCCTGTATCACTGGTTCAGCTCTTTGTGCAGAGGCACAGAGGCATCTAAAGAGGGAAAATGCTCAGATCCTTATCTCTCTTCTCTAAGATTTTTTCCCTAATGCTTGTTCTTTACACATTGTATCTTAAAAACTTGTGCTCGTTACAAGTTCTATCACTGAATTCTCAGAAAGTATCACAGGGGATCAAGACATTCCAGCTGAAGTACAAGTGTCCAGAACAGCAAGAGTTGAAATGCGCTTGTGGAAAATGGTATCAAAATCATGAAAGGAATGTCTTGAAAGTCTGAAGAGTTATACTAAGACCCTGTTTGGCACTATTAGATAATTGGGTGGGACTTTTGAATCTAGCACTCTCATTTGCAGATATGTTGTTTAAGAGAAAGCTAAGATGTGAACATTCATCTGTTAAGAATAAAATTTAGAATGTGTGATGACGAGAAGTCAGAAGAGTTGAAACCCCTGCAGCCTAGAAATGTCTGTGTATGTGTGTGTCTATGAAACATGAGCAGAAAGGAGAGTTACTTCTATCTTTCAGGATCACTAGGCAAGATCAGGAGGTCCCTCCAGCTTTCTTCCACCAAGAAAAAAATGGAATAAAAAAGCAGAACCCCCATCATGCCATGGACTAGATTCAAAAAAAGGACAGAACAGGGTAGAGTGGAAACTAAAACTGAAGAGCTGTTTCAAAATGCTGCAAGATAATAGAGACCAACCCAGCAATGGAATGTCGTTAACTGAGATACAGATCAATAATACCTACACTGCATAATAAGTATTAAATATTTTTTCCTTTTGGAGAAGGAAGAGTTTGCAATAGGTACCTCTAGAGATGATGTTGCAATGGGACATGTCTCCATCATTCCGGTAGAATTGGTTTAGGTTGTTCTCACTGCAATACTCTGGCATCCTAAGAGACGCTTGATTTGTCCTTATCAGGAGCTTCTTATCAGGTTATCAGGTATCCTATTGAATATTAAAGATTCGGTCATGAGCACCGATGGGAACTTTTAAAACACCACACATTAGAAGGCTAATAAGGATAACCTTCAGACCTCCAGGAAAGCTACTGGAGTGGCTGGGAAATGCGAGTATGATAAACAGCCTCTGCTTTGTACTTTTGTACTGGAACAATGGGCAGGACACATTCTGGCTTATACATAGAGACTAACATGCAATGATCATTTGGTAGGAAGCATAGTGGACCAAAACTGAGCCGTGCTTCTTGTATAAGCAGGGAGAAGAGAGAAAGTATTAGAGATTTTTGGTTGGTTGGTTGGTTTTTCCTGGTCATCTGGTCAAGCAAACTAAGTACAAGCAGTAATTTGCTTGATTGCAAAGCCAACAGTCGTGAACTAAATTGTATTTTGGATAAGGCAAGTGGGCATTACAGAATTACTAGAGTGGCAGTGGAGGATCAAATGAAGAGTGGGAGAGGCACATTACTTAAATTCATACTTTCTTCTGACCCCTACAAGCCGTAAAAACTTCTCTCCAGCACCAAAGCACAAAAATACTTTTTGCCACTCTGCTTTTGTTATATCCAGACAACTATTTCAGGGGAAATGACTTGTTATATTTTCCACAATGCTACAGACACTACAGGTTGGGCTTTTTGGTCATATATTTCATAGAACAGTTTCTCCGGCAAATGGTGTAACAGCTGTGGCTGATAAAACTCCTGGGTATAGTCATTAGCTGCTTTTTCCTGATAGAGACTGTCACAGATGTGACAGTCTCTAGATTTGGCCTGGATGCTGGTGCTCTACAGTCAGCCCAAAATAAAATGGAAATGGATATCCCTTACATGACAAAAGCAAAAGAAGAATTTTCAGGATCACAAAACTGAAGGAATTACAGTTATTAGACCAGAGGAAGGAGCTGTGTTCAACACAGATCCATGAATATACTTCAGACATGGCTGTATCACTGCAGATCCTTTTCTCCCATCTATGGCCATATGGTTCTTGCCACAAGACCAAGGATTTGGGAAAGTGGAGGTTTGTGCCGCTATGAAAGAATTTATCTGAAGATCTGTTACATATTTCAAAACTGAATTACCAGCAACATCCATCAATTTCTAGTGCCTCAGTTACTGTCAGTGCTGTTCACTAAAGGCCTGACTGCGTACACAACAGTCTCTGAAGTCACGGTCCAAAAATCTAGCCAGAGGTTTCTTCTCATATAGAAATCATACAGTCAGACCTGAAAATTGCTTTAAAAGCAAGGGCATCCTTAGCCTTTAATACACAACAGTGCAGTGCACACAGTACAGCCACACACCTTCAGAATACGTACTTATAGCTCTTCTGCCACATTAATTTTTTATGAGGCAACTTACCCATCAAAATTAATTTTTCTAGTAGGGAGTGCAGCACTCATGCAAGATGCAAAGCTGACAGGCATTGGTATTGGATTTCCTCAGCACGAGCAGCACCCCCTTGCAGGGCCAAGCAGGCTCCCTCCAGCGGCCTTGCCAGCCCTTCTCAATAGCAGCCTTGAAGACTTAATCCTAAAATTGTAGGGCTGTTCAGTGCCCTTCTCTGTTGTTTCAATTGCTGATCTGTCTGCTACTGCTTTCAGTGAGGATGCCAAGCAAAATGTTGGTTTTTGTGATGCTCACACCTGACAGCCAAGAACTGGAGCAAGACCACCAACTTATTTCACACTGGTACTGAACAACCGCTGGAGGTTTGCAGTTTTCAATCACTGCCAGCCTGGGCAGGATTCAAACCAGCAACCTCAAGGAAAAACAATCCCTACTCCTGATACATCCCATCTTCTGTATGTTTTAATGAGTGAGTAGAACAGCCCTCTTTTACATAAGAGCAGCCTTACAGTTGGTTTTAAAGAAGCATTTTTGCTTTTCTGGACTTGAGCCCAAAATACCACTTGGAGTAACACACATTAATGTCAGCAGAACAACACCAGCCAAATATAAAGTTCTATTTTTTTCCCTTTAATTAAACCGCTATTCCCTCAGATCAAATGCAAGTGTAATCAACTCTCCAAACTAAGAAAGATCACAGGTGAATGTTGCCAGTGAAATATACAATCAATTTGAAATAGCTTTATTTTTAGCAGAAATTATCTTTTTTTGCTGGATGCTCCTTCACTGAGACAACCATGAGAACTGAAATGGGGCAGACTTCTAGACCATCAAGTACAAAAGACATTTTCTCTCTGCATTCCTTCTGCCTTCAGAAGAGATACAGCATCCTCATCTCTGTAGTCTTGGTTTAACTCTTCAGATTTTGTGAGGACGATTATGCCTAAAACATACTCATTTGCCACAGCCACTCAATTTCCAGGACGACTACAGGTGTTGCTGGCAAAGACAATTCTGTCCTGTCACTGCTGAGCAAGATTGCTAGCACAGAATCATAGAATTGTTTGGGATGGAAGGGACCTCTAAAGGTCATCTAATCCAGGCCCCCCGCAGTGAGCAGGGACATCTACAACTAGAGCAGGTTGCTCAGAGCCCCATCCAACTTCACCTGGAATGTTTCCAGGGATGGGGCATTGACCACCTCTCTGGGCAACCTGGGCCACTGTCTCACCAACCTCAGTGCCAGAAATGTCTTCCTTCTCTCTAGTCTAAATCTCTCCTTTTTTACTTTAAAACCATCACCCCTTATCCTGTCACAACAGTCCCTGATAAAAAATCTGTCCCCATCTTTCTGTCAGGCCTCTTTAAGTGCTTTTGAGTGCTTCAGTGGATGACTACAGGCTCTTTAGAAGGGATAGACAAGGAAAGAGAGGTGGAGGGGTAGCATTATATGTTAAGGAGTGTTTTGACTGTCTTGAA
>JANHFX010153668.1:0-10588 GCA_027560015.1 Chloroceryle amazona
GAAGAGCAGTGGATGTTGTCTACCTGGACTTCAGTAAGGCATTTGACACCGTTTCCCACAGCATTCTGCTGGAGAAGCTGTCTGCTCATGGCTTGGGCAGGTGGACTCTTCACCGGGTTAGAAGCTGGCTGGATGGCTGGGCCCAGAGAGTGGTGGTAAATGGAGTTAAGTCCAGTTGGCGACCAGTCACAAGCAGTGTCCCTCAGGGTTCAGTATTGGGACCAGTCTTGTTTAATATCTTTATCGATGACCTGGATGAGGGGATCGAATGCGCCCTCAGTAACTTTGTGGATGACACAAAATTAAGCGGGAGTGTCGACCTGCTTGAGGGTAGTAAGGCTCTGCAGAGGGATTTGGACAGGCTGGAGCGATGGGCTGAAGTCAGTGGGATGAGGTTTAACAAGGCCAAGTGCCGGGTCGTGTACTTTGGTCACAACAACCCCAGGCAACGCTACAGGCTTGGGGAGGAGTGGCTGGAGAGCTGCCTAGAAGAAAGGGACCTGGGGGTGCTGGTGGACAGCCAGCTGAACATGAGCCAGCAGAGTGCCCAGGTGGCCAAGAAGGCCAATGGCATCCTGGCTTGTATCAGAAACGGTGTGACCAGCAGGAGTAGGTAGGTGATTGTGCCCCTGTGCTCGGCACTCGTGAGACCACACCTTGAGTACTGTGTCCAGTTTTGGGCACCCCAGTACAAGAAGGACATTGAGGTGCTGGAGGGGATCCAGAGAAGGTCAGTGAAGCTGGCGAGGGGTCTGGAAAGCATGCCTGATGAGGAGAGGCTGAGGGAACTGGGGTTGTTTAGTCTAGAGAAGCGGAGACTGAGAGGAGACCTTATTGCTCTCTACAACTACCTAAAAGGAGGTTGTAGCGAGGCTGATGTTGGTCTCTTCTCCCAAATTACTAATGATAAAACGAGAGGAAATGGCCTCAAGTTGCATCAGGGGAGGTTTAGGTTAGATATTAGGAAGAAATTCTTCACTGAGAGAATGGTTAGGCACTGGCACAGGCTGCCCAGGGAGGTAGTGGAGTCATCATCCCTGGAGGTGTTTAAAAAGCGAGTAGACGTAGCACTTGAGGCTATGGTCTAATGGATAGATAGATGTTAGGATGAAGGTTGGACTTGATGATCCTAGAGGTCCTTTCCAACCCTAATGATTCTATGATTCTATTCCATGTCCAACTACCTGAAGGGGAGTTGTAGTGAGGTAGGAGTAGGTTTGTTCTCCTAGTGACAAGCAATAGAACAAGAGGAAATGGCCTGAAGGTGAACCAGGGGAGGTTCAGGCTGAATATTAGGAAGAATTTCTTTACTGAAAGGATTGTCAGGCATTGGAATAGCCTGTCCAGGGAGGTGGTGGAGTCACCATCTTTGGAGGTGTTTAAGAGCCGGGTAGATGTTGTGCTTAGGGACATGGTTTAGTGGTTTTGATAAGGTTAGGAATAAGGTTGGACTTGATGATCTAGAAGGTCTCTTCCAGATGGAACAATTCTATGAACAGGAGAATCTCAAGAACTAACTGTATTGGAGGCCCAAGTGAACATAGTAGGAACAAGTGGGAAAGGCATTGTAGAGCCACAGGTCCAGATGCCCTGTGCATCCTTGGCATAGCTTTCCTCAGGAAAGGGTATTATAAGAACCCAAAAGTTTATCGATGGGTGTTTGGTGTAGCAGATGTAGAGACTGGGGACATTGAACAGCTGACTGTATTGCCTAAATTTTCAGAGGAGTCTGCTGCTCTGGGGCAGGTGAGAGTTGAAGATCAAAAGATGCCAGTTGCAACTAAAATGATGCATCGACGAGAATATCGTACCAACAGAGACTCTGTAGCTCCTATCCAGAAGCTGAGGGTTAAAGGTGGTTAGTAGAACTATCTCACACTACAAAAATTATATGTGGTCAGTGCAAAAATCTAATGGGGAATGGAGACTAATGATGGACTATTGTGGACTGAACAAAGTTACACCAGCAATGAGTGCTACCGTGCCGGACATTTTAAAACTCCGCTATGAACTGGAGTCCAAGGCCGCTAAGTATTATGCTACCATTGACATTGCTAATGCATTTTTCTCTATTCCTATAGCACCAGAGTGCAGGCCACAGTTTGCGTTCATCAGGAAAGATGTCCAGTACACCTGGAATCGACTGCCCCAGGGTGGAAACACAGCCCCATGATTTGCCATGGACTGATCCACACTGCACCTGAGAAAGGTGAACCACCAGAACACCTGCAATACATTGTATGGGGAAATGCAGAAGAATTTTTTGAGAAAAGAAAGAAAATAATTTAAATTATTTTGCATGCTAGTTTTGCCATGAAAAGAAGCAAGGTCAAGGGACCTGCACAAGAGATCCAGTTTTTTGGAATCAAATGGCTAGATAGGCATCACCAGATCCCAATGGACATGGTTCTATTTATGTGACTTTCACTGACAAACAAAGGATTCCATCCCATATACATCATATTCGGTATAAAGCTGAGGGATCACAAGTGTCAAGCTCTCTTCTTCAATGGCTGGCATCCAAGGAGGACTCTGTCCATTCTGCCTATGAACCCAATCCATGTGTTCTTGAATAAAGTTCCAGCTCCTGAACCCGGATTACATTTGTCGCTGAATCCAGTCTGGGACTTTTACACTGCCCTCTCCACAGCATCAGTGGTGACTGTGATGTAATCTCCATCAGGGGGGATTTGGTTTGATACTGGTTTTGTATCTAGTTTTATATATTCCATTTTATTATTATTTTCATTAAATATGTTCTAGCTTTCCTTTCTAATTGATAAGTTTCTCTCTCTTATTCCCTTTCTCTTCCCCTTTGGGGAGGGAGAGGAATTAATAGAGAGTGTCTGTTATAGGTCTAGTGGACGACTTTGAAAAAGGTGACGAACTTGGGATGTTGGTTGAGTAGGCTACATCAATTGTGCTGAGCGGCTTGTTGACTGATGCTGATAGTGTTAGGCATGCTACGTTACAAAATAGAGCCGCAATAGATTTTTTGTTATTAGCCCAAGGACATGGATGTGAAGATTTTGAGGGAATGTGTTGTATGAATTTGTCAGATCACTCAGAATCAATTCATAAAAGTATCCAGCTTCTGAAAGAAGGAGTGAAGAAGTTAAAAGTAGATGATGGATGGGATTGGTTGAATAACTTGTTTAAAGGATGGGGACTGTCAGGGTGGTTGTTATCTCTGATAAAATCTGGGTTGTTAGTCTTGTTCATCATTGTAGTTGTGTTATTGATGTTGCCATGTCTTGTGTCTCTGCTGCAAAGGGCCCTGCAGAGGATGGCACAGGCAATTTTTGTAGCACAAATACAAAAAGGGGGAATTGTGGGAAACCTCGGCAGGTCCGAGGAATTGGAATGCAAGTTTGATATCGACCTTGAGCAGATAACCGTGTACCCTTGAAGAGGCCAGCAAGTCCTGAGAAGAACAGTTTGAATTCTGGCTTGCACAGTTGAGAGGGTATTAGACTTTTTTTTTTTTTTTTCCTGAGTCTTTAAGAATTGAAGATTAGAATGGACTGCTTAAATTATGTCAGTGCTGAGCAGTATTATTTCATAGAATGGCTTAGGCTGGAAGGGACCTTAGAGATCATCTCATCCAACCTCCCCACCATGGGCAGGGACACCTCTCAACTAGACTAGGTTGCTGAAGGCCTCATCCAACCTGGCCTTGAACACCTCCAGGGAGGGGGCATCCACAACCCCTCTGGGCAATCCATTCCAGAGTCTCACCACCCTCGTACAGAAGAACTTTTTCATAAGATCCAATCTAAACCTATTTTCCCTCAGTTTAAAACCATTTCCCCTCATCCCATCACTGGACACTCTTATGAAGAGTCCCTCTTCAGCCTTCCTGTAGGATCCCTTCAGGTATTGGAAGGCAGTTATAAGGTATTAAGGTCCCCCCAGAGTCTTCTCTTCTTCAGGCTGAACAATCCCAGCTCCCTCATCCTATCCTCATAGCAGAGGTGCTCCAGCCCCTCTCTTCATTTGATGACAATATCGTACCAACAGAGACTCTGTAGCTCCTATCCAGAAGCTGATCCGTCAGCTAGAGGGTCAAAGGTGGTTAGCAAAACTCACTTGCCCTTTAACAGTCCTATATGGTTATTGCAAAAATCTAATGGGGAATGGAGACTAACGACGACTATCATGGCCTGAAAAAGTTACACCAGTGATGAGTGCTGCCGTGCCAGAAATGTTAGAACTCCAGTATGAGCTGGAGTCAAAGACAGCTAAGTGGTATTGCTACCATTGACATCGCTAACGCTTTTTTCTCTATTCTATAGCACCAGAGTGCAGGTCACAGTTTGCTTTCACCAGGAAAGGTAACCTGGAATCATCTGCCCCAGGGGTGGAAACACAGCTCCACCATTTGCCATGGATTTATCCAGAGTGAACTAGAAAATGGTGGAGCTCCCAAACATTTGCAATACATTGCCAACACCACTGTTTTGAGGAATGCAGAAGAATAATTTTTTTTTTTTAAATAAGAAGATAATTGAAATTCTTTTAGACAATGGTTTTACTATATAAAGAAGCAAGGTGAGGGGACCTGCACGAGAGATCCAGCATTTGGGAATCAAATGGTAAGATGGGCATCGCCAGATCCCAATGGACATCGTTAACAAAAGAGCAGCTATGTCCCTTCCAACTAACAAAAAGGAAACACAATCTTCTTAGGTGCTGTGGGTTTCTGGAGAACGCACATTCCTGGTTACGGTCAGGTTGTAAATCCTCTCTATTTAATTTCTATGAAATAGAAATATTGGCAGCATATGAAGGAGTTAAAGCTGCTTCAAAAGTGATTGGTACTGAAGCACAGATCCTCCTGGTGCCAAGAGTAACAGTCCTAGGCTGTATGTTCAATGGTAAATTTCCTTCCACTCATCATGCCACTGATGCTATTTGGAGTGAATGCACTGCGTGAATCACCCAGAGAGCTCGAATAGGGAATCTCAGTCATCCAGGAACCTTAGAAGTGATCATGGATTGGCCAGAAATTAAAGACTTTGGAATGCAACCAGAACAGGTGGTGACACATGCTGAAGAAGCCCCACCATATAATCAATTACCAGATAATGATAAGCAACATGCTCTGTTTATTGATCTTGCCATCTTGTAAGAAACCATTGGAAGTGGAAAGTGGCTGTTTGGAGTCCCATACGAGGAGTCATGGAAGCAGCTGAGGGAGAAGGTGAATCAAGTCAATTTGAAGAGCTAAAAGCCATCCAGCTGGCCTTAGGCATTTCTGAATGAGAAAAGTGGCCAGCGCTCTATCTGTACTCCAAGTCATGGATGGCAGCAAATGCCTTGTGGGGGTGGTTAAAACAGTGGAAGCAGCATAACTGGCAATGTAGAGCCCTATTTGGGCTGCCACACTGTGGCAAGATATTGCTGCTCAGCTTGAGAACCTCATTGTAAAGATAGGTCAAGTAGTTGCTTACGTACCTAAAAGTTGAGCCACTGAGGAACATGGAAACGACCAGCAGGTGGATCAGACTGCTAGAGTGTTCCAGACAGACTTAGACTGGGAACATAAGGGTGAACTATTTTTACCTCACCAGGCCCATGACACTTCAGGACATCAGGGAAGATATGCAACATACAGTTGGGCTCATGACTGCGGGGTGGATTTAACAATGGATACTATTGCGTAGGTCATCCTCGACTGTGAAACTTGCACTGCATTCAAACAAGCTAGATGGTTAAAAACCTTTGTGGTAGGGGGCACAATGGTTCAAGTATAAATACAAGGAGGTCTGGCAGATTGATTATTTCACGCTCCCTCAAACCTGCCCAGGAAAGCGCTATATCCTTACAATGGTTGAAGCAACCACCAGATGGATGGAAACATATCCAGTGCCCCATGCCACTGCCCAGAACATTATTCTGGGCCTTGAAAAGCAGATCTTGTGGTGACATGGTACTCCAGAAAGAATTGAGTCCTATGGATGGCCAGGCCCAAAGAGTGGTAGTGAATGGGGCTAAATCTGGCTGGCATCCGGTCACAAGTGGTGTTCCACAGGGCTCAGTACTGGGGCCTGTTCTCTTTAATATCTTATTAATGATCGGGATGAGGGGATTGAGTGTATCCTTAGTAAATTTGCAGTTGACACCAAGCTAGGTGGCTGTGTTGGTCTGACAGAGGGTAGGGAAGCTTTACAGCAGGACCTAGACAGGTTAGATCAGTGGGCCAAGGTTAATTGCATGGGGTTCAACAAGTCCAAGTGCCAGGTCCTGTACTTGGGTCATAACAACCCCATGGTAAGCTACAGACTTGGGGATGTGTGTTTGGAAAGCTGCAAGTTGGAAAAGGACCCGGGAGTATTGATCGATAGTCGACTAAATATGAATCAGCAGTGCGCGCAGGTGGCCAAGAAGGCCAGTGGCATCCTGGCTTGTATTAGAAACACTGTGGCCAGCAGGAATAGGGAGGTGATCGTCCCCCTGTACTCAGCACTGGGGATGCCACATCTTGAATATTGCGTTCAGTTCTGGGCTCCTCACTATAAGAAGAACATAGAAGTGCTGGAGTGTGTCTACAAAAGGGCATCAAGGCTCATGAATGGCCTAGAGCACAAATCCTATGAAGAGTGGCTGAGGAAGCTGGGGTTGTTTAGTCTGGAGAAGAGGAGGCTGAGGGGAGACCTTATCACTCTCTACAACTACCTGAAAGGAGGTTGGAGCGAGGAGGGGGACAGCCCCTTCTCCCTGGTGACGTGGAATGGATGCAAGCAGCGCCAGGGAGGTTTAGGCTGGATATTAGGAAACATTTCTTCACTGAAAGGGTTATCAAACATTGGAATCATCTGCCCAGGGCAGTGGTAGAGTTGCCATCCCTGGATTCATTTAAATGGAATGCGGACCTGGTGCTTAGCATCCCAGGTTTATGAAGGACTCCCGTTTCACAAAGAACAGCGCTCACATGCACAACTAATGAGCAAAGCTATTTTACTCAAGGAAACCCAACTAGTTACCTAACATCCCCACATAGATACCGACCCCAAGGTGGTAGACAAACCGCAGAGCAGGAGGAGAGCACGTAGCGCAGTGCTCGGGAAGAGGAGTTGGTCGGTCCTAATGCCTTCTGCAGGGCGTCCCCTGGATCGAGATGTGCATCAGGTCGACCTTCCGAAAAAAAACCAACATTCTCTCCCCACTGCAGCAGGCTACTTATAGCTCTCCTGGCGGGGGTGTGGAAACTGCTCTGGTGTCGGTGCACACATGGCCAGCGCGTGCACAGAGGCTGAACAGCACTATTCCACCCACGGTGGCTAACCGCTCATTCCCCCTGTTGCGTATGCGTGGGTGTCTTGGGGCACCTCTGGTGTGTGGGAAACCTCAGCTGGACCGAGGGATCGGAATGCAAGTTTGATATCGCCCTTGAGCAGATAACCGTGTACCCTTGAAGAGGCCAGCAAGTCCTGAGAAGACCTGAGTAAACAAGATTAAGGAGCTGCCAGACTGCAAGTAGAGAAAGCTTATCAGGGTTATAACAGTCATCCAGTCATGAACTGTTGGTCTTTGTTTGACCAAATCATATATGGATGCATATTCTTGGGAAAGATATAAAAAGACTTGTTCAAACAATAAAGACGGCTTTTTGCTCGCAATTCGGTGTATGTTGTGTCCATCTCAACAGCGACACTGGTGGCCATTACTTCATCAATCTTCAGCTCCCTCATCCCATCCCCGGGGTGGAAACATGGAAACAACCATTTTTAACTCAAATAGGGAATCAAAGAAAGGGTTCCCTAGTCGAGCTCTCTGTGTTGCCCAGGCTGGGCTGCAGTGGTTATTCACAGGTGCAATCCTGCTACTGACCAGCACAGGAGATTTGAACTGCTCTGTCTCTGACCTGGGCCGGTTCACTCCCCTTAGTCAACCTGCTGTGTTCTGGCTCCCTGGGGCTCAGCATAATAATGCGAGCTTTAACTTAGATGCCCGTTTGGTACAGTTCAGCCCAGAACTCCTGATCTCAAGTGGTCCATCGAGCTTAGCCTCCCAAATATCTGGGACTGCAGGTGCACGCCACCACACTGTGGGTATTTCCTGCCTTGGGCAAAGGAAAACCCACTCCTGGGATTGCTTTTGCTCAAGGACATGGAAATACTTGGTGGGTGATGATGAAAGATAGTAAAGTACAATGTGTACATCAGGGAAATTTAACTCTGGGTGAGAATACTCGATTTAAAACTGTATATTAACTGCATAATATTAACAGAGTTCAATAAGTGTCTTTCAGAATAGCATCATGGTGATGACAGGAGCTAGCTTCATTGAATGGCATCCAGTAACCTCCTGAGATGAACTTGTAACCTGTGGGCATGAACTGTCCTGCCCTGACCCTAAACCATGATTGGTGCCCAACATGGGGCACAATCGGAGCTCTGATAGATTGCCCAAATATTTCAAATTCCAGTTTGCTCACTTAAGAGAGTATCACTTTTTTTTTTTTTTCTGAGAGTCTTTAAGAATTGGAAACTAAAACAGACTACCTAAATGATGTCATTCCTAAGAGCAGTCTTAGTTCATGTCTTTTTTAGGATTTCTCTCGGAGTTAAATGCCATACTGTTCCCTTACGTGCTGTATGTGTTATGTTAGTTTGCTTGTTCTCACTGTTTATCTGAAAACTATTGGGGCACTGGGTGAAAGCTGCTGCTTTCCTGTGGTGTTTATCTCTGATGTATGTTGTGCTGAATTGGGCAGCAGGTGCGTCTCTGCATTAAGGGCATTCCATAGTGGATTTCATAACTAGGAATACTTTTGGGTTTACCTCTGGAAGTTCTACTTCTTTCCAGTATGCTTATCTGACTCCACTGGATTTTAGAATTCTATTAAATTGTGAAGATTTCAGACATGGTTATTACCAAAAGTTTATACACAATTCGGTGTATGTTGTATCCGTCTCAAGAGTGACACTGGTGGCCGTTACTTCATCAATCTTCAGGTCCCTCATCCCATCCTTGAGATGTCCTTTCATTTTTTGGTTCCTGATATTGCTCACCAGACAACAAGGAGCTGGCTAAGACTGGGTGACTGTCTGATTCCCCCATGCACCTACACATTCCAGATGTGGGAGCAAGTTCTGTGCTCTTCATTGCAGTGCAACAACAGATAGTGGTGTGCCCAAGGGCCACAACAATGGATCAACATCTTCCATTCCGAATACATGCAACTGTGCGATCCATTCTTGGGACACACTGTTATTCCACTACCTGTATCATGGTCCCACATAACATGGTCTTAATTAGTGATCATATCAAAGACAGGAGACACAGTAAGCAACCTATAATACACAAGAAGCCAATGCCCATTAAACATATAAACAATACCAACTTCTTTAACCACTTTCCCTCCCCCCCCAAAGGGATTCCATCCAGTGTTTTCCATGCCATGTTGTGTGAGTTCTTTTATCTGTTGCAGGTGGGTATGGATGGAAATGGTCACTAAGGTCCATACAACACCATCCTTCAAAATCTTCACATCCATGACCATGAATTAATAAGAAAAAGTCTATAGCTGCGTGATTCTGGAAGGTTGCATGGCGAACGCTATCTATATTTCATAGCATATCTGATATAGCTTGACTAGTAGCATTACTAAATTTTGCCAAACAGCATCCTAAGGTATGCCAGCCCAAGCTCTGTTACCACGTATGGGCTGATCGCCCAGCCCCCACACGGGGGAGCTCATTCCCTGCATTGTGTCTAGGTTACCGTGAATGATCGTGACCTCCGCCCCGGTATCCACAAAGGCACGGACCCTTTGTACGTTTATTCTGGACCACCAAATGCGGCCCTGAGTACATGGACGAGGGTCTCGTCTTACTATTTGGCAGTCCAGCGTCGGGGCTTGGTCTCTATCCTAGTCAGTTTTTGGGCGGCCGAATTCAGCCACCGTTTCGTCCACCAGGGGTAAATGGGACCAGGAGAATCGAAAGTAGGCGCGTCCGGTGTCCCCTAAACTAGGGTAGTCCACCTTCCTGACACTTGCAGCTTGTGCCGATTGGGCCATATGCTGGAGAATGTGTATAGGTTTTCTGTTGATCACGCTCTTATCGATTCCCCGATTTAAAAGTAACCGGAACAAACGCGCTCGTTCGCTGGGATCCCCCTTGTTTCCCACCGGTCGCGTATCCTGGTGCTCCTTCTTGTGTTCCTCGCTCGCTTCCGCTTCCACCCCCGGGAGGTCTCCTAACTGGCTCAATTTCTCAGTCACCGATTCCAGCGGAATTCCTTGCTCGGCCAACAGTAGAGGGATTAAATAAGCCTTCCGTCTGTTCGGGCAACCCTCTAGGAGTATATTACGGATGCCAGGGACGAGCGGTTGGCTTAAATATAACTCCGGAGAGTCCATCATCCCTTCTGCCTTAAGTAAGTTCCCTGCCTGTCCTAAGGTCGTCCAAGTTTTTGTAGACGGAGTCCAGGCTCCGTCGTTGGTATACCGATCCACAATCCTCCTACAACCGCAATCAGCGTTTGGCTATTCCCCTCGGGTATGTGAGAAATGGGCCAACAATTCGTGTTAATAGAGGGTTTGAAGGGTAAACCTTGGGATGATCAAAAGAAGGGAAAA
>JANHFX010153669.1:0-10576 GCA_027560015.1 Chloroceryle amazona
AAAGGAAAGGAAAGGAAAGGAAAGGAAAGGAAAGGAAAGGAAAGGAAAGGAAAGGAAAGGAAAGGAGAAAAGAAGAAAAAAGGAAAAATCACAACATATTGCAAAACACATAGAAAAAAAAAAAGCCATGAAAACCAATCACAACTCTTGAAGCGCCTGCCATGTTCTCCATCGAGACTGCAATGCCAACACTGTAGCAAATGCAAAGACTGCAACAAACACCCTGAATATGAAGAAAAAAGTGGTACACCAAGCACAGGAGGTACAAGCAGGGGCAAAGAGAAGGGTGAATAAAAAAAAAGAAGTAATTTCCCACCTGGAAAAAAAAAAAAAAAAAGAAGTGGAGTAAGGGATCTGTGCCCATTGCATGCTGTCGATGCTTGACCCGGGCTTCCCAGAGGGTCTGGACATCTGCATCTCCCTGTCAGAGCATGGATTTCTCTCCACTAAATCTGATCCTACTTGACTCCAAAACCAAATCTAACAGTAAGTGTCATTTTAGGACAGATAGAGAGATATAAAGGGATGCTTGAGATTTTTCTCACTCTCCCAAGCAGCAGTTCACCATGTAAAAATATACACAAAGCAGAGTTCAGCCATGATCATTCCCGGATCTTTCAGTATCACACTCCAAATATTTGACAACCAACAAAACACAACACGCAATGCCCACAGGAAACAGAGGGGTAAGAAAACATTCAGAGCTCTTCCCTGGAGAAGCAGCCAAATAAGCTATTGCTGCAACAAACACAAACCTGCTTTTCTGTACCACCACCCTGGATTTCCAGCAACGTAGCTGCTCCTTAAAGAAGTCTACCTGAAAGTGCTTACATCTGTTGATGATGTTCAGAAGGCTGTTGGTACCTTTGGACCTTGTTAGCCACTTCAATCCTGACCATAAAACTAATGATTTTATCTCCAAAGTTACCTATTAACCTTTGCAATGCAGTACAGTGAAAGTGAAAGAAAATAAAAGTGGGTAGGGTTGGGGATTTGTACTATTTGTGGTCAAATAATCTACGATAAGTACAAAGAAGTGTAAAAAGTCCTTAGGAAACTTCAGAGAGCAGAAGCTTTCTATAGTGCTGTGGAAAATGGACCCCTAGAAACTAGTAGGGCTGGCCCAATAAATCAGAGTTAATCTAAAAGTAAAAGAATTATTGAGCAACATGCTTTACTATTAGTGGGTTGTAAAAATTGTGTTGTTCTACCTTACTAGTTGTAACCTGATGTTTGCCTCAGCCCTGCTCTAAAGTGCTTGTACAGGAATAGGTTTAGAAGACCCGGAACTAAAGCAGGAGATGGACTGTCTCCCATCCCAAATTATTTTTGACAGAAGGAAGAACCAGGGTGAGGATGGGGACAAGGGAATAGTAGGTTTCACTGGTTGACAATGTGAGCTTGACATTGAATGTGAATCAGAGAGATGTCCCAGTCCCAGACTCTCTCCAATGTGGCATCAATGCTATCACTTTCTTTGATACTAGAAGATAAAATATGTGCCCTCCCTAAGGTGACAGGATTCTCTGCCTATGTATAAACCAATTTTAAACAGCTGGCATAAAACCTCCCCCCTCTGGAGGTCTTTCATTCTGCTGAGGCTGGTTCTATGTAACAAAAAACAACCCCAAACCCTTTAATGAAAACGTGACTTGCACACACTGTAAAAGGGGCGTTTAGAAAGTGAAAAAGCGTGGGGAAAGGAAGTCAAGCAGAATAAAATCAGTGCTGCTGTGTCTGACAAAATACTGCATGCAAAGACAGCGTCTTCCCACCAGAGGGAGATGCCACCTTGGCAGAGCTTCAAAGAGTTCGGTGCTAGCCAAAAAGTAAACTTTGCTCCTTCCAAGATTTCTGCTTTTTGGGGATTTGGAAACTAAAAGGAGTTTCCCTGTCTATCTATAGGTCATAGGAAACTTTGGGGTTATCTCTGACAACTGGCTTATTTTCCACAGAAATGGGCAGTTCCCCCCATGAACACTTCACTTCCATCACTGAGTTACTACAACTGCACATCCCTGAGGACCCAGATAGCAAATATTATTCTCTAGAAATCATGAATTGTGTATAATGTCTATTGTTCTGTGATCAAATCTGTTTTGGTAATTATGTTACCTGCCCCCCCTCAAAAAAAAAAAAAAAATTATAGCACTATTACTTGTCTCACCATTAATTTTTTTTTTCTTTTTTTTTTTCCTAATGCTACAAAGCATACTCATGTGCAATATGCTGACAACAGAAGTTGGAAAAATGAGCTTTACCTGTACATCTGTCAAAATACCTGTTGATAATGTATGATGACAAGAAGGTTCAGAGGTTAAACATCTCCAGGTCCCTGATTCCATGGGATTTGGAATTTTTGTCAGTAGTTACTAAATCCTGAGCTTCTGCTCTGGTACTGCCAGGCTGTGGTGGGGCAATCTGCAAGGATTTTTGCAGGAAGAGTGTGGATGAGCATCTGAGGAACTTCTTGCTCTTCAACTGGAAGAAAACCTTTGGCTTCCTTTCAAGACAAAACTTCTGTGTAATGGACTCCATTTATTTTGCATACAACACAGTCTGATAACAGATTCCCATCCACATAGAAAAGGGTCAGTCAAGACACAGGAACATAGAAATCCTCTGCAGCCTTGGGAAATCTCATCCAAGACCAGGCTACATATGCATATGATGACACCAATGATCTTGCCTCTAGGTGATGCATTAGCCAAGAACTGGAGCACCCTGCCCTCCATCTCCACTATCTTCTATCATACACTTTAACCTTTTGTGTGCCAGCTGTGACCCTCTCCAATGACTATTTTTGAATGTCATAGAATCAGAGAACATATTGGGTTGGAAGGGACCTTTAGAGGTCATTTAGTCCAACCCCCCTGCAGTGAGCAGGGACACATATAGGATGAGGTTGCTCAGAGCCCCTGTTAAGCCTGACCTTGAATGTCTCCAGGAATGCTTCCACCACCTTCCTGGCAACACATTCCAGTGTTCCACCACCCTCAGAGTAAAGAGCTTCTTCCTAATGTCCAATCTGAATCTGCACTTCTATAGTTTAAAACCATTGCTCCTCATCCAATTGCTACACGTCCTTGGAAAGAGGACCTCCCCATCGTTCTGGTAGGCCCATGGCTGTGCAGTTGTGTCACTCAGAGAAGAAGGGGATCACAAATTGATATAGAAGAGGCAGAGACCTACTAAGAGAGTCTGGGACTTAGTGAGCTGGTGGGTAACAAGAACACAGTGTTGATGTGGATGGACTGGACACACCACAGACAAACATCCATCACTGTTTGTCCAAGCCCTTTCTTCGGTGTTGGTTAAATGTTTCACCACTTCCCCGCACTGATGTACCTTCCTGGTACCATCCTCATCAGAGACTGAGAACAGGTGGTTGTTTGCAGAGAGATATTGCCAAAGGTTTGAGAAGAGCTTTACAGATCTCTCCTCCCCTGCCCCTTTTCCAGGTCACAGATCTCACAGAGGAGTCCCAACTGTCTCCATCAGAGACAGCAACAACAGAACTACATCAGCTACATCAGAGAGAATCTCAGTGCTGGTCTTGTGCAGGACAATGGAGATTGGAGTGACAGGTCCAGGATGACTCTCCAGGTGCTCAGAGTTAAAAAAAATAAGAAAAAAAAAAATTAGCAGATTATATGAGTACAATTATGTCCTTGAACAGCTTCTTACTGGCAATTTTCTGCTACATGCTCCAATTTAGCTTTGGCCCCTGCTTGCTATCATCCAAACGCATCTGTAGGAAGATGCTGACTAGTTATTCCTTTGCCAACTAATTCTTTGATGATTGATCTAGTGGGAAGTGTACCAGCCTATACAAGGGTGGTGGAACTAAATGATCTTTAAGATCCGTTCCAACCCAGACCTTTCTAAACCTCTCTGAGCAGAATGGGAGAGGAGTGTTGCTGTCACTGCTGGAGGCCTAAACACCTGAGCCCCAGAGACTCACCCAAAGCAGAGTGCTCATGGAAAGGATGTGAAGCCATTGATTTCTCCCAAGATATGCTTCAAGAATGAGGAACCCATTTTGTTTCTGCAGAGCTGTGCTGGTGACAAAGCTTTGCTTTGTATTACTGGGTAGTTGGAACTTTTCCAAGAGATGTAATGAATGATGACAGATCTGTTCTACAACAGAAAAAGCCTGAGGTACCTCACCAGGCTGATGCTGGGAGAACAGGGAGGAATTCTCATGCTATAATCTTTCTAGCATGAATAAAATTGTCAAGAAATTTTCTTTCTTGACAAAGAAAACATTTTCTTTTTTGAACACCTGAAATGACTCTTTCCACTGCAGTTCTAGTCTCAGGAACTTAAGGCACCAGGAAGATACCTCAAATACATCAGGAAGAGGAAAGACCATCCCATCCAAGCTTTTGGGTGGATGTGTATTTCTTTAAAGAGAACACAGGCGAGGCAGAGACATTCAATTTGGTAGCAAAACTAGTGGGAAAATGAGTTATAATCAAAAGAACACACTAAAAGGTGTTAATGCTTCAGGAACTGGAGTTAATAGCTGAAGAAATTAGAAGTTATGAATTTCAGATGAGAGCAAAATTCATTAACTGAAATCAATAACTTACAATAGACACCTTTTTAAAAAAAGAACAACGATTTATTCAATAGGCAACTTCCTCAAGTGGAAGACCAAATATTAACACAAAACTCTTTGCCTGCGTAGTAATCCATCATATTATTTTGAACATAAGAAGATGACTGCACCTGAGCTTAGCAGAAAGACATCAGCCATAAAAACCTGGCTGAAAATATCACTCAACAAATGTTTACAGCTTTAAAAACAAATGAACTTCACATCCTTAAAAAGAAAAAAAAAAAATAAATAATAGTTTCTAACTATTGATACAAATGGGCCATTGTTAGCCCTTGGCAATGCTGTACAGTTGCCTTATCTCTGTCAGCAATTAAACAACCCCATCAATATCTAATCATAAGCAAACAGCACACACCTCCAACAGATGCAACTTTGGATGACACTGAGGAAAGACACTGGAGTGTGGCCAAAGAAGGACAGCAAAGCTGGGAAGAGTCTAGAGCACAAGCCTTGTGAGGAGCAGCTGAAGGACCTGGGGTTGTTCAGCCTGGAGAAAAGAAGGCTTAGGGGAGATTTTGTCTCTCCACAACTCCCTGAAATTCAGGAGATTGGAGCCAGGTGCGTTCGGCCTCTTCTCCCAAGGAATAAGAAACAGGACAAGAAGAAACAGCCTCAAGTTGCACCAGGGGAGATTTAGGTTGGACATGAGGAAAAATATCTTTCCCACAAAGGTTGTCAAGGCCTGGACCGGGCTGCCCAGGGCAGTGGTGGAGTCCCCATCCCTGGAGGGGTTTAAAAAACATGTAGATGAGGTGGAGGGATATGGTTTAGTGGTGAGCTCGGCAGTGCCAGGTTACTGGTTGGACTCAATCATCTTAAAAGTCTTTTCCAATGAAAACAATTCTGATTCTATGATCAGTTCCTGTGTCTTTCATCACCCTTACAGACTGATGTTTAGACAGAAAATCCTTTCCTACTTTACCCGAGGGATATAACGTTTGCAGTGACTGATGCCAAACAAAAATGTGCATTCATTGGAACCTGGTGTTTTAATATGAAGGATCAAGCATGTTGCACCAATCAAACCCCTTTCTGTGTGCAAAGCCCAGTTCTGTAAACAAATTAACGTCTGCTGAAGTTGCTTTTGCAATTACACTTTCATGAACTCTTCTAATACCTCAGACTACCAAAGTTCTAGAACAAGCAAGTCGTGATCATCAAGCAGCATGCTCAATGTGAGGTAACTAAAGCCTTCAGTGATACAGAATTACAGGAACTTTTTCCTAAAGAAAAGGGGTTTTCTGGGATTTTTGTGAGGTTTGGGGTTTTTTTAAACAGTCCCAGAAACTGCCATGATTTTCCCATGCAATGCTCCAATTTGACACAGGTCAAATGTCACCAATGTTAATCACAGAATCACAGAAAGGTGAGGGGTGGAAGGGACCTCTGAGGATCATCTCATCCAACCTCCTGCTCCAGCAGGGTCACCCAGTGCAGGGCGTCCAGCCTTGCAATGTCCAGGTGGGTTTGAAATCTCTCTGGAGAAGGAGACTCCACAGCCTCTCTGGGCAGCCTGGGACAGGCTCCAACACCCGCACAGCAAAGAAGTTTCTCCTCCAGCTCAGACGGAACCTCCTGGGTTCCTGTTCATGCCCATTGCCCCTCCTCCTGTCACTGGGCACCACTGGCAAGAGTCTGGCCCCATCTTCTTGCTCTCTGGGGGCCCTTTAGCTCTTGATCAGCATTGATCAGGGCCCCCTAAGATGGCTCTTCTCCAGCCGAACAACCTCAAGGCTCTCAGCCTTTCCTGGGCACAGAAATGCTCCATGCCCCTCATCATCTTTGAAACATCCACTGAACACTCTCCAGCAGTTCCTTGTCTCACTTGAACTGGTGTCACAGAGGCACCCACAAACCAAACCGCAACTGCTATCCAAAATGAAAGTTTATTGCAACCAAATTCGCCCAGCACTCCTTCTGGCCAAACACCATTTAGGATGTCTGTTGGGAACTAACTACTGCACAACTAATTCTTAAACCTTAGGTAAAGATGAGCCAAATGGGCACACACTCACTCATAAACAGGAAACTACCCACATAACAGTGCCCAAGAGCCCACTCACTCAAATCAGGGTGAAGATGCCTATTCAATCCACAGAGACTCACTCAATCCATCCTTAGTGTGTCCAAGGGGAGGGTCCAACTGCCAAGCCCGCTGTTCTGCAAAGAACCATCTCATCTGGCTCTTAGGCAGGACCCCTGTTATACCCTAGTTCGGGTGTGCTGTGGTCATTCTGATTGGTTGAGGGGACCAGCCCAGACAAAACACAGATAAGCCCAGACTCCAGGCCTGTTTACTGAGGGTCCAGTCCTGAGGCACCAGTTAAGCACTGTGAGGTGCAGCTTCATGGCCAAGATGCCAAACTGCTCTGCCACACCCTGTTTGCTTCATCTGCTTTGTCTGTTGGGGGTCTGCCCCTGCCACAACTAGGCTGCCCACAGCTGGACGTGGTACTCCATATTTGGCCTCACCATATCACAGTAGAGTTAATGGAGCATAGCTGAGCTGCCAGACAGCTCAGACATGGAAGAGAAGAAAGGTGAAAGCAGAAAGAAGCAAAATGGTTGGGACAAGAATAATGGAGAACCTCCGAAATTAAAGAATGGAATCACAAAATGGTTTGCGTTGGAAGGGACCTTAAGGATCATCAAGTTCCAACCCTCCTTACATAGGCAGAGACACCTCCCACTAGAGTTGTTTTGACTCCCTCATGTCCTTAGCAGGGCCATGGCACATCCCTTAAGGACTTGCAACATCCCTTTAGCTCCATGACTCACTTTCAAACATGTTCTTTGAAGGTGTTAAAAATAATTATAAATATTTCTGGATGGTTTGGCGCTGTGTTAGGTTGTGCACAATTATCAGACCTGGGAAATAAAAATAATTTCATTTCCTTTAAAATACAGGCAGGTATGAATGCAAACTTTGTAACATTTTTGCAAATCATTGTTGCATTTAACTGTCTTTGTTATGGGCAGCCAAGGAGAACATACCTGTTAGAGAGAGCCATGAATTTACTGTTGGCTTAATTCACATTTTAACAGTCCAAGGAGTATTGGCAACAATTACTGCACTAGTCAGTAACTGACAACAAATATAGACCTATAATTATTGGTCTAATTGCAATTATATTAACACTTATAGCTCTAGTCATATGATTATTGCAGGAAAAATAATAGCTACAAGTTGTCTACACAAAAGTCACAATACAGCTGCATGTTGAGTAAATTAATAATAACAAATGACACAATAAATTAAATTTAACCCTCAGCCTCAATGAACATGAAAAGTTAATATTTCTCTAAAGCTCCGTAATTTGGTGTCTGGTTGGAATTTTGGCGTGTTTTTTTTAAATGTATTTCCAGTTTGTTTATAGCTTAGCTGCACAAATACCACTGGGCAAAATTTAAAGTGAATGTTAGACAATCACTGTCACAGCTAAAAGAAGCTCAGATCAAGGCAAATCCTGCACCCTGCCTTGATCTATTAACACAAAGTCTGTGGTTTTTACTAGCTCTATCTACCGTATCTCCAAGGTTGCAGTGTGAGGATATCACATCTGGGTGAACTACACAGACACAAGAGGTATTTTCAGTGTCCCTGCTGCAGATGCTGAGCTCCTTGCAGAGCCCTCGCAGTGGGGTGAACCCATGAGAGCGAGTGAATTGAGCCCTGCCTGCCACAGCGACCCACTGACAAACATCTCCATCAGCCCATGACAATAAAGCCAGGCATTAAATCAGCAAAAGACACAAAGACACTGAATTTATTCAAACAAAAAGTATTTCAGCAAAAGGTCAGGGTGGCCTCAGCAAGAGAAGAGCAGGCTAAGCCAAGACTGAGACGCCACCTCAGGTTTGGCTGAAAAGTTGAGAAGAATAAGTCACAAGCAGCAATCCAAGACAGAAAATATGAGGAAAAGCAACATCTGCCCCGAGAATCTGGTATTCCCAAGGAGCTCAGGAGGGACAGATAAAAATGGGAAGGAGCGGGAAAGGGTTTCTGAGTGCTCTGGTCACCCTGAGCTGTACAACAAGGAGCTGCCCATGGAGGGACAGCCCAGGAGCTTGTTTAGCTGGAGGGTTTTAGAGGAGGGGCAGAAAATATCTCAGGCAGACTTGACAGCACTCTCAGGTGGGAACAAGGGAGCCCACTCCACCAAAGCAAGCACAGGAGATCATGGAAATGTAGGAGCAGCAGCTATCAGAGAAGATCCTTACAGATTCCACAGAAAAAAAATTAAATCAAGTAGATAGGTTAGCTCAGACAGGAAGAATCAACGGTGAGGTGTCCCCCTGAGGTCAAATGTCTAGATTTTTTATATAAATAAGAAAGAGATGGTCTCTCCTTTGATGATGAAGAATATTATGTAAAAAATACATGATTAGGAAAGCCTCCCGAAGTCACAAGGCTACAAAAAAAAAAAACACAAAACACCCTGCAAAACACAAACATCAACTGGTATGACTATTAGTGTTACTAAAGCATCCCCTCCACTTTCCAAGCCAAGGATGGAACTCATAAGTGCACAAGACATGTCAAAGACGGACATGCATGATCAGCTCTGGGGGCAGGGTGGTTGTGAAAGAGGCTGTAAAGGTGTTAGAGCTTGGCTCAGGCTGCCCAGAGAGGTTGTGGAGTCTCCTTCTCTGGAAAGATTCCAAACCCACCTGGACATTGCAATCCTGGGTTCCCTGTTCTGGGTGACCCTGCTGCAGCAGGGGGTGGCACCAGATAATCTCCAGAGGTCCCTTCCAACCCCCACCATTCTGGGATGCTGTGTGCAGACAAGACAGTGTTGCTCTCACACTGCCCTTGATCCATCCTGACAGAAATTAAACCAGGTGATGGATTCCAATGGAGCAAGGACAGTTGTGCAAGACATGGTGGCATTTAGAAGCACAGCCTTGTCCTTGATCTGAAATAAGCATAGTGCAGGATTGGTTCTCCCTGAGGACCACAGCCAAAAGCACCCCAGATAATCAGATTTCTACAAGATTTAGATGATATCTCCAGAGAGAGGCTTGTCTGAAGCCATGTCTGGCTCATTCTGCAACCAGCACAACATCCCTTTCCTTCCCACGCTGTTGACATCACAGATTTACATCAATGCTGCAGCATGGCTTTGCGTGAACAAATTATGTTACATGATCATGGGCAGAATCTAGGAAATAGCAACACAGTAGAGTCCCATCCTCCAAATACAGGGAGGGGATATAAGCCAAGGCAGGATGCTTTCAAAAGCTGAGGGACCTGTAGGAACAGGAATGCAGAGCTGCTCCACTAGTTGGCCAAAGGCCTATTGTTTCCAGTAAGTGGGGACAAAGAAGATATATAGGGTTATATTGAAGGTCAAGACGAATAGGATTGAAGGGTAAACAAGGAACTACAAAGCCAATTGAAGCTGAAGCAAGTAATAGTAAATAGTAGGTTCAGAACACAAGCTGAAGGAACAATGGCTACTTGTGAAAGACACATCTTGACTGAAAATGTGAGGCAGAGCAGGGAGACTAATCAACACCTCTGACCAGGATCTGGGCATGAGGACTCAGTGGCTCCCTTCAGAGACTTAGAAGATGTCACAGGTATTTTGTCCACAGCAGATAAGGTTTGTTCATTGTTACTTCAATATCTCATGAGTTCTCTCATATTGGCTGATGATCTCTGTCCTTCCTGCAGCCTGCTTTGGTCCTTTCACTTGCCAGCTCATGTGCTCAATTTTCTTCACAGCATATGATTCAGTAACTTTTACCTCCTGATACTTTTCCTGTGCAAATGTCACTCAGAATGTGCTTCTGCTTCCATCTGGAAGTTTCCCACACTCCCACAGTACCTGGGGGGGGGGGGGGGGGGGGGTGGGGGGAAAAAAGAAAGACAAAAAAAATTGAAGAAGTGGGAATTGGGCCCGGGCCCAAAAGGTTTTTGCGATGCCGCGTGTGCGTGGCCGGTTT
>JANHFX010153670.1:0-10547 GCA_027560015.1 Chloroceryle amazona
AGTCTATGGAAATGCAAGTGTATTTATATTAGTATATTTGAGTTTAAAATGAAGAATATTTTGTTTACACTGCTAAAACTAATGTTTCTCTTTAGGCTTTTAGTTATAGATTATAAGATACAGAGGATAGGATTTACCTTCAGGCTTGTTTTCTTATTTTAGGGCAGGGAAGCAAGGACACTTCTAGCTAACTTGTTTTATGTCAGTAACTTCACAGAAAATGTGACTTATAGACAGGAATTTGTGGATGTAAAGCACAAAAAGACTATCAAACACAGGCTTTTTATTGAGCTGCATAATGACACAGAAAATAAAAAAAAATATGGTAAAAGCATATGTAGGTTAAAATCACAGTAAAAATATCAGCTAAAATTCCTTCACTAACTTCTCAGTATGATTTATTGAAAGTAATTTCATTTTGCTGATATATGACATTCTGAATTAATTTTTTCACTTTCTACATACTAACCTTCTTGCAGATTGGATCACTTCCTGTCCTAACCCTGTGTAGGAGGAATGAAATAATAACTTTGAAAAGGGCTTTCATCTATAGGCTCTTCAGTTCACTTCATGCCCTAACTTTCTAGAACAATAACAATAAACCCACACAGATAAGTAAACTATGCCTCAACTATTGCCATTATTTAGAGGCAATAAATAGTTATTTAGAACACTTAAACACTTTTTCTTCTTATCTACACATTGTGATTTTCAGATTTGATTGTATCTCAATGTAAAATCTACAAGAGATATGTCAGCATACTGCAATGCCATATTCATGGTGAATTGAAATGGTTGCTTGAAGCAAACTGCAACACAGTCATTTTGACTAGCTGTGAATGTTTGGGGTTTTTTTTAATTATTTATAGGTTTTATCTAATCAAAATTAGTGAATGATTTAGAACATTGATGATTGATCAATATTCTGACGAGTTAGATTCAACATTATGTAGTGTTAAAAGATTCCATGTACTTGAGAAGTCTTTTTAGATGTTTTGGTAGTGTTTTTAAGAGGCAACAGTTTTTCTCTTCCATGTGTTTCTTACTTCTTGCTCCAGCTTCCCTCTACAAGCCAGCAATAGCAAGCTGCATAATAATCTTAGCAACTTTCCAGACATCCAGGATTTCCTATATTTTCATATATCTCTTTCGTATGTGGATGCTATAATTTATTTATTCACTTGGTTATTTTAAGATTTTCGTGTGCTGCTGGACAACAAACAGGAAATTTACAGGAAGCTTTTTTATTGCTTATATTTATTATATTGTTTCCCTACATGTCAAAATTTGCTTTTTTTAAATGCATCTCTTCAGAATTGAATGAGAATAAAAATGTGTGTTGAAACTGGATTCATATAGGAACTTAATATTAAAATTGCAATACATAATTCATAGTAGAAACCATTCAACTTTCCCAAACTGGGTTTTGCTACTGTCCTGGTTTGAGTCAATGAGGTATTCTATCCCATATACGTCATATTGGGTATATAAAAGCAGAGGGATCCGAAGGGTCTTTTGGGGCTTTTTCACAGGCTCTTCTCCCCTCTTGGACTGCTTCCCAGGAACATCCAAAGAGGACTCTGTCCATTCTGCCTTTGATCCCATGTTCCTGAATCCAGTAGCAGAAT
This sequence comes from Chloroceryle amazona, assembly GCA_027560015.1. NCBI lineage: Eukaryota > Metazoa > Chordata > Aves > Coraciiformes > Cerylidae > Chloroceryle > Chloroceryle amazona. The sequence continues at coordinate 1,629 of JANHFX010153670.1, forward strand.
CCAGCTCCTGAACACAGCTCCTGTCTGCTGTGGGGCCTGGTCTGGGACCCCCAGTGCCTGCTCTACAACATCAGTGGTGATGGTGATGTAATTACTATCAGGGGGGTTGGGTGCGATACTGGTTTTGTATATATTTGTACATATTCTATATTATTATTATTATTATCATCATTAAAGTTGTTCTAGTTTCCTTTTCTAATCACTAAATCTCTCTCCCTTATTCCTTTTCTCTTCCTCTTTGGGGAGGTAGGGGGGTTAACAGAGAACGTCTGTTAGGTCTAAGGGCCTCCCTGACCCTAAACCGTGACAGCTACATAGAACCAGGGGTAAAGGAAACACTCTGAGCTTGCTGCACAGGCAGTCACACTATCTAGTTGGAAACCCCGAGGAGCAGGGTGCCAGTTAAACACCTCCCTTTGATTTCAGAGATATCACCCAGTTTTGGGAGGGAATTCTAAAGCTAGTCCAACCTTTTCTCACAAGACTCAGCTTTAAGAATTTATTGTCTTTTACAGACACAGAATAAGGATCTTCAAAGCATGGTGGAAAACTCATTTTTATCTCTAGCTACAGGAGAATAGAAAAGCAAGTCTGTTTCAAATATTTGCTTTGCTACAAGCTATTGTTGCCTGCTTTGGAAGGTGCGATTATAAGAATGTCATTTTCATGATCACCAAGGAGTAATCAGAGAAAAGAGTTACAGTTTCTTCTTTTATGTGAATATTTGAAACTCAGAATAAATAAACAGAAATATAATTGTGCTGCAAGGCTATTGTGTCTTGATATTCCCTTCCTTGATGAGTAACTAATGTGAAAGTTAACATAAGCTGATGAAATGTGAGGTAACAATTTGTGTATTAATGCAAATATTTTGTGTATATATTTAAGCTACATTTTGGACAGAAGCTTTCATACAGGTCTTTCCTTTGCAGAGATTTGAATATTATAAGTATTGTTAGAGTATTGTCCCCTTTCTTTTGCTGAAGCCATTTTTTTGTAAAGCTTTCCCTATAGAAGGATATGTATTTTTCTTGTGTACTAAAGGGGGTAGTGCTTTGCAATGCTTTCATATACATTCTGTATGTGAATCAGGCAGTATTATGTAAAAACAGAAGCCTCAAACTGTCTTAGTCTGGAATTTTGCCTTCTCAGGAGGGCTGACAGGTCTGCAATATGGTAAGTGAAGTATTTAAATACATTTCTTGTACACAGTCTGACTTGTTCAAACTCTCTTAGAGTTCATCTCTCCATGTTCTACCTGGACATTTCTAAAATTTCCACAATGAACATTTTAACAATGTAGGCTTGTTTTGGAAGTTTTATGCCCAAAAATCCAATTCAACTTTGTTAAAGTTCTTGTCTCATGAGATTCTTTCATTTTCCTCCCTTACGACTGAATTAACCCATTTATTTTAATTTATTTAGCTTATGTGCATCATGGAACAAATAAGGTTGTGGATGGGGTAGGGATAGAAAAAAGATTGGGCTTTTCGGATGAAATTCTGGTACTGTTAATCATGTTTTATCATTTTCATAGTTGTTCACACAGGAAACTAGATTTTATTGTAATACTTTGTCTGTGTTACTAGCAACAGGAATAATTCTACCAACACGCCTCACTGAGATTAAGATGAGAGACTCTTAATTCACAGATCTTAAGATATTCTTCTGCAGTTCTATCATTAAAAGGGAACCAAAAGTTGTATTACATGAGCCTGTTTTAATAGGCAAGCCAATTAGACAAATATAAAATATGAATATAAAGTATATACACTCCTGAGTATATAGTGATTACAATACATGTTTTCAATAGCTGATTTTTTTTCTCCGAGTGGGATAAATTATCACTGGATATGAGGAAGACAAACTGGGCACTTGTGTGTCTGTTGAACAGCAAATTTTCATTCTAAAGTCAATGCAGAGATCTAACACTGACTTGTAATCCTTTTATCAAATAGAAATAAAGAATCCCGAATACTCATTGTTTCTCCAGTCTGAATATCTTAATTGGATATGATGCAAATTACCACCAACAGTTTTAGTGGGTTTTAATTCGCTATATTGATTTATATATTTTTATTACTTCAATAATAAGAATAGTTATTTTAGTAGTTATTTTTTAACATCTATTTCTTGTATATTTAATTAAGTACTGTCTACATGGAACAGGATATTGCAAAATTAATAAAATTACAGTTATATCTCATTAGTGCCTGGGATCCAAATCGGTATATGCCTTCTTAGGCTTACAGGCAGTAATAGTAAGAGTTATATACAAGGTAATCAAAGGACAGTTGAGAAAATAATAATTTATATTTTCCAGCTTGACAAATGCAATAAACCAAAACACTGATGGAAAAATGTGAAACAAAAGATTCATCTTACTCTGCTGCCTTAGGGTAAGCCTGTATTTCTTCTCTGGGTTTCTCTTAATCAAATTTTAAGAAGTATTTTTGTAAATACTTTTAATCTTGTTTGTGCTCTTCTTGAAGACCAAACTTTTATCTAGCATATTATATCTGGGTTTAGGTAGACCATCACTTTCACAGACTATGAAAACACATCCACTGTGAAGAAATTGATAGAAGCTAGAAGCAATGAAGAGCAGAACATTTAAAACTATATAGATGCTTTTGAAAGTATACTTCACACCATTCTCTGTCAACAACAGAGAATTAATACTCTATCCTCTCATAAAAATGGAATGCTTTTGCTTTTGGTTTTGTTACAATTGAAATGGTCTACATCAGTTATCAGATCTTGAACTGATGGGGAGATAAGCTCTCTGATTACAGGATCACAGGATGTCAGGGGTTGGAAGGGACCCTAGAGATGTTTGAGTTCAACCCTCCTGCCAGAGCAGCACCATAAAATCTAGCACAGGTCACAAAGGAACAGATCCAGGCAGATCTTGAAAATCTCCAGAGTAGACTCCACAACCTCTCTCTGGGGAGCCCATTCCAGTGCTCTGTGACCCACCCTTACAGTAAAGAAGTTCCTCCTCATGTTGAGGTGGAACTACCTGTGCTCCAGCTTACATCCATTTCCCCTTGTCCTATCACAGGGCACAAATGAGAAGAGGCTGTCCCTTTCCTCTTGACACTCAGCCCTCATATATATATAAATATTTATCAAATCCCCTCTCAACCTTCTCTTCCCCAGACTAAAGAGTCCCAGGTGTCTCAGCCTTTCCTCATAAGGCATGTGTTCCAGTCCCTTCATCATCCTTGTAGCCCTCTGTTGGACTCTCTCAAGCAGATCCCTGTCTCTCTTGAACTGGGGAGCCCAGAACTGGATGCAATACTCCAGGTGAGGTCTCACCAGTGCAGAGTAGAGGGGGAGCAGAACCTCCCTCAATCTGCTGGACACGATCTTCTTAATGCACCCCAGGATATCATTGGCCTTCCTGGCCACAAGGGCACATTGCTGTCCCACGGAGAACTTGTTGTCTAACAGGACTCCCAGATCCTTCTCCACAGGACTGTTCTCCAGCAGACTACCTCCCAGTCTGTACTGGTGTTATTATTCTTTCCTAGATGCAGGACTCTGCACTTATCTCTGTTAAACCTCATTAAGTTCTTCTTTGCCCAGCTCTCCAGTCTGTCCAAGTCTGGCTGGATGGCCACACAGCCTTCAGGTGTATCAGCCAAACCTGCCAGCTTCATGTCATCAGCAAACTGATGACCTTTTGATCCTGCAAGCCTCACATGTTTCAATATACAAAGATGTCTAGTTGTGATCAAATAAAACCAGAATGACTGGATGAATGGCTCTGTGGAGAATTAGAGTGTGATTATCAAATTCCCAGGGAGGAACCTTACAAGACGATAAGTTTAGGAAGGATTATGGTGATCCTCTCCCTACCACCCCTGCCCCAGTTTCTTTTTGTTCTTTTTTTTTCTTTAAAAAAGACAAATGCCAGGGAACAGAAAAGTTTTTTATTCTGACATGTTTATAAAGAAAGTGACCTGCACAAAAATTTAATTAAATTAATTCAAATTTCGTGTGAAAAAAGATGATTTGTTAGTGTTTGTACTTGTTTCAGTGTAGCTTAATAATGTATACTAACATAAGATACTAATCTACCCTAAGTAATAAATGCTATTTGCCCCAGCAAACTTTAAACAGGACTGATTCAAGTATGGAGAAGCTGAGCTCTTCCAAATATGGGGACAAGGCACATTGGTGACGGTTATCCATCTAAGGAATATACTGAACTGAAGGCAAATGTGACAGCAGATGTTGGTATCGGACACAAAGAGGATCATAGGTCCAGAGCAGTGAGATATGGAAGATATGATGGCAGCAGCTTGAAGCGATCTAAAGAGAAGAACAGAGTAATAGCCTCTCATAGTAGAATGCTTCACTCCAGGTTGCTGGGTACAGCAATGAAACACTGAAGTTCAAGATGGTGGCAGAAAAAAATGATATAATTCTCTGCCTTGGCCTTCTTCCTAAACTCTCCTTTTTCTCCCTTTCACCCCCAAAAATGGTGCGTGGGGAGTGGCTTGGGGGACAAGTACAATAGAGAGACTTACCTAGTATACCTAGTTTACAAAGACCGTGGAAAAGAAAAGGACATATCAGCGACTGATGAAACAGACTTTTCTTGTTCCCCTTGTATAGGCCTCCTTTGGGGAGGGAGGAACGTTAACAGAGAGCATTTGTTATAGGTCTAAGGGGCCATCCTGACCCTGAACCATGACAATATGTATAAAAAAGATATACATATATTTCCATATATTTATTTTTATATTTTTAAATATCATTTCATAGAAATAACAAAAAACAAGAAGACTTTTTCAGTGATTTGAAGAATGAATATAATAAATTGAAGGATTTTTTTTCCTCCTGAATTTCTGTTCTGTATTACAGGTCTTGGAAAGGGAAGGAGAGATATGGGTTTGATGGATGGACTGCTAGAAGAATAAGAAATTGTATTGATGCATCCAAAGAATCACAATCAACAACTCAATGTCCATGTGGAAACCATTAATGAGCAGTGTCCCTCAAGGGTCTGTATTAAGACCCAATTCTATTTAATGTCTTCATCAGTGACATAGTTTGTGGATTACATCATGCTGAGTGGTGCAGTTGATTTGCTTGAGAGGAAGGATGAGACCTTGGCAGCCTTGACGAGTAGGTCCATGTGAACTTTGGGAAGTTCAACAAGGCAAAATGCAAGGTTCTACCCATAGGTTGTGGCAATCCCCAACCTCAATACAGACTGGAGGATGAGTGGATTCATGGCAGCCTTGCAGAAGAGGACTTGGAGATACTGGTGAATGAAAAATTGGATGTGAGTCAGCAATGTGCACTTGCAAAACAGAAAGTAAATAAAATAAAATTTAAAAAAAGCTGAATAAAAATAAGTATGGCCAGTAGTTTGAGGAAGGTGATTCTGCCCCTCCACTCTGCTCTTGTGAGACAACACCTGGACTGCATCCAGCTCTGAGGTCCCCAATACAAGAAACACATGTTAGAATGGGTCCAGAAGAGGGCCACAAAAATGATCAGAGAGCTAGAACACCTGTCCAATTAAGAAAGTCTGAGAGAGTGGGGGTTGTTCAGCCTAGAGAAGAGAAGAGAAAGCTCCAGAAAGACCTTTTTGTGTCCTTTTAGTACTTAAAGAGGGCTATAAGAAAGATGGAGAAACTTTTTACTAAGGCCTGTAGTGACAGGTAAAAGGGCAATCGTTTTAAACTGAGAGTAGATTTAAAGTGCAGATAAGGAAGAAATTTTTTATGATGAGGGTGGTGAGATACTGGACCAAGTTGCCCAGAGAAGTTGGGGATGTCCCATTGTAGGAAGTGTTCAAGGTCAGGTTGAATGGGGATTTGAGCAGCCTGATCTAGTGAAGGATGCCCCTGTCCATGGCAGGGCATTTGGACTAGGTGACCTTTAAAGGTCCCTTCCAACCCAAACCATTCTCTGAAGGAAATAACCCTAAAGTAATTGACTGATTTGGATGAGTCATGCTGGATACAGTACCCTGAAGGTTTTATAGATGCTCTGTGCTTGGATTATTTAAGTCTGAAACACAGCATTGTGCAAAGTCTGCTAACAGGAAACCAAGCATCTGAAACTTATTAGTTTTGAATGAGTACAGCCCTTTCTGACTACATCTCAGTATGAGCTGAAATCAAAGCAGGGCTGGGTGTGGCACTATGCAAGTGTTTATTTACCAAGCAAGATTTCTCCAGACCAAACATCAATGAGTTTGGAGCTCCACTGGATGCTAAATAAAATTTGCAATGGTGATTTTTGTTACATAAATCCTGAATATTCTCTGCTTGCTGGAACACCTTAACCAGTCTCTTCTCTCAACATTCTGTTCATCTTTTGTGTGGTGGGGCTTGATGGCTGACCTGTCTCAAAATCAGAAATGGTCATTTGTCTGTATTGACAGTATGACTCCCTACAAACAGAAACACATAATGAGTTTGTGACCATGATACGAGTAATGTCCTGTCTGCTGGCACAGTAACAGTAGTAACCTATCTGCCATAGCATTTAAACATTGTATTTCAAACCCCTTACCTCTAAGTATGGTGTAAGAGAACACTGGTGTTCAGAGTGGAGAGAAAATTACATATAAAGTGTCAGCAATAAAATATCAAGCAATATCTGTAAGCACCATCCATGAGAGGTGACACTATTTTGACATACAAATAAGTTTTCAACCCTTTGAAAGAAACAGTTGTAATAAACTGATTTCAAAGATATGTAGGTTTCACTAAATAAACTGTTGAGGTTTCTATCCATAAACTTTTATACAGTACTGTTATGGAAAACAGTGTACTATGTTGAAGATATACACGTTCAGCATCCTTGAAGAGAAAGGGTCTAACTGCTTTACTTTCAGTTCAAATTTGAATCAAAAGAAATGTATTGAGATTTGCAACTTTTCTCTATGATTTGTCAAAAAAGCTATGTTTTGCTTTTGCATTTTATCTGCATACTATTTTGATATTTCCATGTCAAAAAGGATATGAATATCTAGTAGCAAATATTCTAAGTGATGTTTTAGAAAAACCTGAATGCTCTGGTGTTTGAACATATTTTTAATTTCCAATGCAATAATTGCCAAATCTTTATTTAGCTTTATTGTCATTACAGAAATACTTTTGACTTTTTATCCAACTTTAGGTTATAATTTGATTATTCTGTATTTGTTATTTCAGCCCTGTACTTTACTGCAGATCTAAAAGTAAGGACCCAGCCTGCACTTAAAAACATAAGGGCATTTATTCATAAGTGGTATTTGAAATATGATTTACATTGTTTGGGATTGCTATTGTAATTCTGTATTTTACTTTAAAGACAAATACAGGGCCCAACAATGGAAACTGCTATAGAATGTCTCTCTGATTCAAGGTTGACCATTCAGACCAGTCTCAGATCTCTAAAGTCTCAAAAATGAGAGGGTAGTAGCTGACATACCGTATAGTTTAAATGTATATAGTCTTAACATTCCTATGTTGTATTTTAATTTCATTGCAAATATGACTGAGTCTGTAACAATCACATCTACTTATAATGTATCTAATATATAAGAGGTAGAAAAAGAGGGTTTGTTTCCCTAGCCCTGGCTTGGTAGATCTGCAGCCTCTTGCAGATTTCTTCTAGTTTCAAATTATGATTTCACTCTTAAATTATAACTTCAGTGCTTATAATTCATATTTCATTCATTAGTGCTATAATAGTCTATTTTCATATGTGCTTTATAATATTCATACAAATACTTATCTGAAATCTGAAAGCTAAAATTAATCTGAAATTCTTTTGAAGGCACATCTCAATACTCTCATCTTAAAATCCCATGGTACAGGTGAGAAATGTGAAGGATCTTGATAATTCCATGGCAGTGTTTCTTTTGTTTTGGTACGTTTCTACATTGCAGCAGTACTCCAGAATATTCTCTGTTCTCACAAATATAAACATCTTTAAGCATTTATTTTTAGTCTATGCCAACTGAAGTATCAAAACCAAGACCTGTATTTTATATACATAGTGTCTGATACTGTTCATTTGGCATTCCTGTATATGTAACAGTCTTCTTTTCCCCTTTCAAACAGATTTTTCATGTAGAAAATTATTTCTCTAGCATTTCAGCTATGAGAACTGCAGTGTGCTTTGAAAATGTGTTATGAATAGAAGAAAATTGTGTGTGTGTACGTATATACACATTTTAGGTTTGTGTGCACTCACAAATAATTCAAGTGAAACGTATGCAAACACATACAAGAAAGAAAATACTAGACAATAGTCTTGTTTGTCACAATACCTGCTCTTCTTTCATCTGTTAAAAATATTTCACTGCTCACCGAACTGCTAGGAAATACAAAAAATGACGAAGAGTTTAATGAAGAATAAAATTTATGAAAAGGAATGAAGCCTTTAGTTTAACGGTTAATTGTAAAGATGAGAGGGTCTTTGCACACAGTACACATTTGGGTCAAGTGGGTCACTCCCTTCACAAGGGAGTGAAGATATTCAGACAATCTGACTATAGACTATCTCTTTTTTTCTCTGATGCTGAGCATCCTTCTTCCTTCCTTTGGAAGATTCTGGATGATTGACTTATGATCTAAATATGTTCTAACCCCATAAAGGATAAAAATGAATGCAAAGACCTTGCTGTGGCATTAAAAATTGCCTCAGCACTCTTACCAATTGTCTTCAGTCTATGAGACATAGTAGTCTGAAAATTTTCACAGAAGAAGTTATTAAAGGATAAAAATTTCAGGTGCTATTTTCTACCGTAACTCTTTTTTGATTCCCCTTGAAGAATTTTGGGTTGATGGACTTCAGATTATAATAAAGAAATAATAAAAAATGTTATCAGCTTCTCTAATGTGATCCTAGAGTCTAATTTTTAGGGCTTGTATTGATTCAACTAATTTGGAACAGAGGCTG
>JANHFX010153671.1:0-10537 GCA_027560015.1 Chloroceryle amazona
CAGGCTATCAGGAGAGGGGTCCTAGCTTTCCGTACAACGCGATATCTTCCGGCCGCCAGGCCCTAGCCAGCAACAGACGATATGTAGCCATATTGGTGTGATTGTCATTACTTGGCCTGCTCCCCGTAGGGCCCCTCTTCATTAGTCAAATACTTTGCTGTGAAGGGGCCAGGAGTTATCAATCACTTTGTCTCATGTAGCTAAGACTAGCTGGGGAACTCCTGGACTACCCAGGGAACTGATGGCTAGGCCCACAGGGTATACACACAAGCACAGCCCTGATACTCAGCTACACCACAATTATAACTACAATTTACTTTTTATATAACAGTTCTAAATTAAATTCCATAGATTTTACCATAGATGGCTGGAGGTTGTTTTAGTGGATTGTTCAATGTGCATGCATTTCCTCTAAGAATTAAATGGAGGCTCTTGCTTTCACTTTGTACTGGCCACACATGACTGATGATTATTTGTGTCTGTCAACCTAGTCTTGATAGAAATACCTGTACCCAAAGGTGAAAAAACCCATTCCTAGTACTCTGAGCACATGTTCCCCTGTAAATAATAGCATAAAGTATACGAAGGAAACTAATGACTGGTGATTGAATTAACAGTGAAGATATCAAGATTTAAAACCACATTTACATGAAAAAATGTGTTGTTCTAAATAAAAATATTATTTCATTCTTTACCATATAGACTAAATTAAAAGCAATAAAACCCCCTGTGAAATTGTATTGGGTTTCTGTGGCAAGGTTTTTATAATGGAAATGGGAGGGGGCTGCATGGGGGGGGCTTCTGTGAGAAGAGATCAGGAGCTGCCCCCATTTTGGACAGAGCCAGTTTCAGCCAGCTCCAAGATGGACCCACCGCTGGCCAAGGCCAAGCCAATGAATGACACTGGTGGTACCTCTGTGATAACATATTTAAGAAAAGGTAAAAAATTCTGCTCAGCAGCAACTGGGAGAGAGGAGTGATAAAAATGTGAGAGAAACAACCCTGCAGACACCAAGGTCAGTGAAGGAGGTGCTCCAGATGCTGGAGCAGATATCCACCCTGCAGCCCATGGAGGACCCCATGCTGGAGCAGGTAGGTATGTCCTGAAGGAAGCTGCAGTCCATGGAGAGCAGAGCAGGTTTTTCTGGCAGACCTGTGACCAGCAAGCCCGGTTTTATACCTTTGTATCTTGTTTAAAGCTCTTTCAATGAGCCCTATCAACTTCTGTGAAAAAATCCTTTCCCCCCTTTGAGACAGGTGTACCCCATCTGTCACCATCAGGCCTGGTGTTGTGTAAACTGACCCATGATCTAAAAACCAAAAGTCCTGCCGGTGGCACCAGGCTCGGAGGCAGGTATTGATGTGATGGATCTTCCTGTTTCTTCCCTCATTGATCCCTGCAGTTGACAGAGGAGAACACTTCTTGTGCTCCTGATCCCATGAACAATCATCCCAAGGCCTTGAAGTGTCTTTTGATTGCTCTCATATTTCTTGTTGTGAGTTCATCACTTCCTATCTGAAAAGTCAATAAGGGATAATAAGCTGAGGGCTATACCAGAGTAAGAAGTTTTCTCACCACATCTTTAACACAGGCCCCAGGGAGGAAGCAGAATGCCCTAAGAAGTGGGTCTAGTCTGTGTAGCAGGCTTTGCATTCCCTTCAGAACAGAATCACCATTGACAATGACCCATATTTTCTCCTTCAGGGTTATAACCAATTCTCATGAATCCCAGACCCTGGAGGTAAGAGAAAAGGTATGGAGAGAAGAAGATTTTCCCTTGGTAGACCAGGTTAGACACGACTTAGCCAAACTGAACATCCATAAATCCATGGGCCCCAATGGGATGCACCCAGAGTGCTGAGGAAGCTGACAGATGTTATTGCTGTGCCACTCTCCATCATCTTTGAAAGGTCATGGAGAACAGGAGAGGCGCCTGAGGACTGGAGCCACTGTCACTCCAGTTTTTAAAAAGAGCAAGAAGGATGACCCAGGAAACTATAAACTGGATAGTCTCACCTCCATCCCTGGAAAGGTGATGGAACAATTTTTTCTGGATATCCTCTCAAAGCATGGGGAAGAAAAGAAAGTTATTGGGAGAAGTCAACATGGATTCACCAAGGGGAAATCATGCTTGAGCAATCTGATAGCCTTCTATGATGTCATAACTGGCTGACCTGATGAGGAGAGAGCGGTCGATGTCATCTACCTTGACTTCAGCAAGGCTTTTGACACTGTCTCCCATAACATCCTCATTAGGAAACTCAGGAAGTGTGGGTTAGATGAGTGGATATTGAGGTGGATTGAGAACTGGTTGAGTGACAGGGCTCAAAGGGTCGTAATCAGTGGTGCAGGTGTGAGCTGGAGGCCTATAGCCAGCAGTGTTCCCCAGGGGTCAGCACTGGGTCCGGTCTTATTTAACATATTCATCAATGACCTAGGCAAGGGGACAGAGTGCACCCTCAGCAAATTTGCTGATGATACGAAACTGGGAGGAGTGGCTGACACACCAGAGGGCTGTGGTGCCATCCAGTGTGACCTGGGCAGTCTGGAATGTTGGGCAGAGTAGAACTTATTGAGGTTCAACAAGGGCAAATGTAGGGTCCAGCACCTGAGGAGGAACAACCCCATGCATCAATATAGGTTAGGTGTTGACCTGCTGGAAAGCAGCCCTGAGGAGAAGGACTTTAGAGTCCTGGTAGACAATAAGTTAGCCATGAGCCAACAGTGTGCCCTTGTGGCCAGGAAGTCAAATGGTATCCTGGGGTGCATAAAGAATAGTGTGTCCAGAAGGTCAAGGGAGGTTCTGCTCCCCCTCTACTCTGCCCTAGTGAGGCCACATCTGGAATACTGTGTCCAGTTCTGTGCTCCCCAATTCAAGAGAGAAAGGGAACTACTGGAGAGAGTCCAGGACTGGAACATATCTCTTACAAGGAAAGGTTGAGAGAGCTGGGACTATTTAGCCTGGAGAAGACTAAGAGGACACCTTATCATAGTCTGTAAATATCTAAAGGGTGGGCACAAGGAGGATGGAGACAGACTCTTTTCAGTGGTGCCCAGTGACAGAACAAGGGGCAATGGGCACAAACTGGAACACGGGAAGTTTCATCTAAATATGAGGAAAAACTTCTGAGGGTTACAAGGCACTGGAACAGGCTGCCCAGGGAGGTTGTTGAGTCTCCTTCTCTGGAGACTTTCAAAACCTGCCTGATGCAATCCTGTGTAATGTGCTCTAGGCTGAGACATTTATGTCTAGCTGTAGTCTTTAATTTTGCAGCATTAGCTTGTTTTTAATAGATAGAAGAAACTAACTCTGATATATTGCTTTGAGTAACCTTGGTTCGTACAGATAAGAGGGACTAACTATGAGCTAAGCGGGTTAAAAGCATATTTTTTCAGACAGTATCTGCTTCTATAAGTGATAACACGATGTTTATAGCTACTACTAAGGGATGGTATGCAGAAAGACTCTTGCTTATACTATATATATACAATTTCATTAGTATTATTCTTATTACTGTTGTTTCTTCTCTCTGTAATGTTCTATTAAACTGTCCTTATCTAAACCCATGGGGTTTTATCTTTTCCTCCTGATTCTCCTTCCTATCCCACCAGAAGTGGGGTGGGGAGTGAGCGAGCAGCTGCATGGTGCTTAGTTGCCAGCTGCAGTTAAACGACGAGTCCTTTTTGGCACCCAGAAAGGATTGAGATAACGACATATCTGACCAAAGCATGTTAAAACAATTTTGTTATACGCACTTCTTATATTATTTAAAATGTGCACAGTCACAGCATTGGTCCATTTGTTTGCATGATGGTGTTATGTAAATCCTTATGTGCACTGTGTTCCCTGCAGTGATGTTTATCATCTCTGGGAAACAGATCAGGACTCTCATGTTGATGTATTGGACTTATGATTATACAACTGATCATGAGGTTAAGCTGGTATGTGTATGTTGCACTGTCATTTATCAGTAATCTCAGCCAATCTATGAGCAAGACAGGGGAGACTTTCTCAGCTTTTGAGAATTTTGAATTTTCTTGGAATGTCCAAGCCATCATGCTCTTCTTGCTGTGCCTTCTGAATGTGTCACAGGTTTGTTTAGGGTCACATAAAATTTTTACAAGAATACCACCCAGAGATCTTCCCCAAGGATAGATAGTTATGAGTAGTAGGGTATGTGGGAGAGTATAGGCAAGTGCCTAGGACAGTGGTCAACACAAATATTTTGGAATTTCACCCCTGAACAAATGCAGAACCCTAATAAACTAGTAAAATATTTGGAAAAAGTATGTCGTCAACCTGGCAGTTCTGGAGAGACACAAATCACTGCAATGTGCTGGGGCTTGGCCCATGACTATCACGCTCTTCTCAACTCTATTCAGCACCCTCAAGGGGAAGAGAAGGTCTCTGGACCTAAAAAAAGACTGACATGCACTGTGGTTACTCAAACACCAGCAGCAGGTGCTGCAGCTAAACCAGATAACCAACCTGTGCCATTATCAGTTGCCCCTATATAGGAAAAGAAATGCACAAATAAATCATTTCATGTAGTGAGGGGTGACGAATAGACACGAGAAGAAGCCAGAGGCAATCAACCGATCCCTATCCCCGAGTGATCTGCAATATATGTGAAAGGCTTTCAGCCATCATTCAGGCGAGCACATTATCACCTGGCTGCTCTGATGCTTGGATAACAGGGCTGGTAGTTTGGAATTAGAGGGTAAGGAGGCGAAGCAGCTGGGATCTCTGTCTAGGAAAGGGGGCATTGACAAGGTGACTGGAAAACAGGCACAAGGCCTCAGATGTTGGAGGTGACACCACCCATGTGGTGGAAGTTTCTTCAAAGTGCACCACCATCATATGCCAACTCATTGGCAGTAAGTGTCCTGGAAAAATGGCCAGGGACAGTGAATGAATTGACTAGCATAGTCGGGCAATAAGGAAGCCACTCTTGCTCCCTACAGGCCTGCATTTTGGCTTTGGAGGATTTGTCCCGGGAGTTCCAGCAATTTAAAGACATGTCCTACTCTGTACGACCATGTATCTCAGCTATGAGGAGAAAGCACACCCCTGCCAAAGAGAAAGATATGGAAGGTACATGACACTGGGTACCCTGTGGTTTTACCATGTGACCATGGAAAGGACATGAGGAAGTGGAATGAAAAAGCTACTTTGATCCTAGCTATATGAGTATCTGAGTTGTGAGGGACAAAAATCGCAAAAGGGGATTCTTCCAAGAAAAATGCTGCTGAAATTACCAGTGGGAAAATCCCCAGAGTAGAAGGACTGACCTTACTTCTGATAATCTTGAAGGGACTTAATTTTCACAAGAAGCGAGTGACTCTGACCAGTGTTATAGGGACCCTGCCTCCAGCCAGGTGGAGGAAAGGGACAATTGGGTTTACTGGACTGTGTGGATCCAATGGCCTGGCACATCATATCTACAGCAGTATAAGTCTTCAGTAGATACTGGCACACAGTGCACCCTAATGCTATCAAGCTATAGAAGGGTTGAACCTATTTATATTTCTGGGGTGACAGAGTTGTGGCATATGAAGGCATGGACCCAGGTTGAAGGTGCAACCAGAATCAGCTTTATTGAGAGCACACACATTTTTATAACCTTGGGGATTCTATTTATAGCACATGGACTTTTATACCCCCAGCTCCAGGGGGTAGTACTTCCAAAATAAGTTTTTCCATCGGCCTCACAGCAGCAGGACTTCCAGCTGCCATTCTTGCAGCATTTCCTCCAATCATCATCCAGGTCATGCCATTTCCTCGTTCCTCTGTCTCAGCCTGCACATCAACCCCCACATCTCCCCCTTTTGGTTTAATTGCTGTAATAATAAGACAGTTTGAGTTTGCACTGGCAATACATGATCAAGAGCACTATTTATCAAGCAGCGTGTTATCACAATCCAACAAGGCAAACAGCAAGCTAAAGCACAAAATGCCAATAAAACCACAAAGCCCATTATTACAAACTTTTTGACCCAAGGCCCTAGTCCTGAAAGCCAAGAGAATCCCTCAAAGGGGTCCCACCTGTCACTCACCTGCAGCTTCTTCGTTAAGTCCTTAAGATCTTTAATGCTTTTCTGGACAGATTCAGAGTGATTGCTGAGGTTCGTACAACACATACCCTCTAAATCTTCACACCCATGTCCTTGGGCCAATAACAGAAAATCTATAGCTGCTCTGTTTTGCAAGGTGGCATGTCATACTGAAGCAACATTCATAAGCAAGCCAGAAAGAGCTTGGCTAGTGGTACTACTCATTTTGCTAAGCCAGCGATCTAGCTTAACAAGCATGTTAAGCACCTGTGCAGTACCTATGTCTGGTATGATGGATCCTGCTATGATTTTACCAGAATTCAGCATTTTGAGTTGCATTATGTATTGAAAACATGTTGCCTAAACTGCGCGTGATTTCTCATCTTTTGATGTATCAGAGTGATGTTAGGTGTCAATAGCGTTAACCTTCCCAGTGTGCAAGGACCCCCTCTAATATGAGAGGGGATGCCTGCCCATGTGCAGTTCCCACAGATAAAAACTGGCAGCTGCAATGGGGCATTGGTACCTAGTGACACCACAGCTACTCTGGTGTTGCACCAGGCAGTGGTGTTGCAATAGACCATGATGGTACCATGATAGACCAACAACGTCTTGGTGTGGTTCTTACCAGTATAGTTAACAAAATAACACACATCAGTTTGTAAGGATCCCAAAAGTGTGAGGTCTGGCAGTTCAAGGCTGGCTATCGGGAATGTGTGTGAGATCCAACCATCAACTGAAATGTTCCATATGCTGGGGCAGGCTCAGCATATGATTCTACTGTTGCAAAACCCAAATCACTCGTTTTGAGCCACTGGCACCCCAACAAGGCAAGTTGAAAATGGATTACAAGGGGAGGCAGTGGTTAGACACAGCATATCTTGGCCTGTAGCATTAGCCAAAGTGACCCAGATGTTCTCCTCAGGCTGAGGCCCCATCCATCCCCCCATCACAGCCCATAACCCTCCTGTAGTGACGAGGGTAGCAGTTGCCTTCGTGATCTGTCCTCTTCAGCTGCACCCCACGATGTCCCTCCTCGTTCAAGGTGTGTTCACATGTATCAGGCAGGAACCCACCTTGTCCCAGACCCTGTGGATGCACAAGCATACCCGCACCCCCATGTTATTAATGGCATTGGACCCTCCCATAACCTTGTGGCCATGTCTCACATATGCCACATGACGTTCCCTAAGCTGGGGAGAGCCACCAAAGTGTGTATCAGTACAATCACTGGCATCATAATTCAAAAAATCAAGCACAAAGATAGCTTTCCAGAGGCGCTCTTGGGGCAAGTCAGGGTTCCCCCTTTTTTGTTCAGTGAGGAGCTGTTTGAATGTCTGACGGGCATGTTCCATGATGTCCTGGCCTGTTGGGGAGTGTGGTATGCCTGCGACATGTTGGACACCCCATTCCTGTAAAAAAAAACTATGGACATTGTTACAGTTTTGGTAAATACATGCAGTAAAAAAATCCATTCCAGAATACAAAGAGAATCTTTCGCTGTTGGATCCTACTGATCCTAAAGTCCATATGGCTGGAATTTATTGTGGATAATAATAAGGGCTACTGCCAAGTAAGGCACTATGCAATGGCTTGTGTTAAAGGGTTTGCGTTACCAGCTGTAGGCCTTGCAGACCCTCAGACATGAGGCATCTCTCAGACCCAAGGTCAGGACCACCCCTGAGTGCCTGAAACAAAGGGGCTGAGTCCTGTGTGGTGATGTCCAGGTAAGGCTGGAGCCAATTGATTGTTCCCAACAGCTTCTGCAAATCATTAAGAGTCCTGATCTTGGTAACCAGGCAGAGTGCCTGTGGCCATATGGTGTACTCTGTGATCTTCCAGCCCAGGTATTTCCAGGGTGGCTGGGTCTTCACTTTCTCTTCAGCCACACATAGCAGGGTAGCTTGGGTGGCCAATACAATAGGTTGCAGTTCCTCATTTGAAGTCGTCAATAACAAAGTATCATCCATATAATGGTAGATAAGAACTCATGGAAAGCAGCAATGAACTGGTTGTAGAGCATTGGCTACCACCAGTTGTCACAGGGTTGGGCTATTCAGCATTCCCTGAGGCAAAAGTGTCCAATGATAAAGTTGAGCCAGCTTTTGATGAATGATAGCTGGAACAGAAAAGGCAAACTTTGGAGCATGCTCCATGTGTAAAGGGATGGTGAAAAAACAGTCTTTCAAGTCAATGACAACCATTAGCCATTTAGCGGGTAACATAGATGGCAAGGGAATACTGGGTTGGAGGGCCTCCATCGGCTCGATGATGGCATTGGTTGCACTTAAATCATGTATCAATCATCATTTGCCACTTTTGTCAGGGATGACAAAGATGGGTGTATTCCTGTTGGGGATTTTTTGCCAAAGAATGGACATGTGGCCCATCCAGACTCACTATTGCCCTGACATGTCTAGGTTTGCCTTAGCATAACCAGGCCTGAGAGGCAAGCAGAGACGTGACTGCAGTAGTGTGGGAAAGCAGAGACGTGACTGTAGAATCGTTTGCAGTCACAAGAAGCTGAAGCCTGCTAGAACAAGATAAGAAATTGCAAGAATATAACAACTGCTTTATAATACATGTTTGTCGCATAATATCCAACCAGGAGTAGGGCTTGGATGCATGGTTTAAGCCAATGATAATGTTACAAATAGCATATGCATAGTGGGGATGGCTATATTAACCACACCCTGTAACTAATAAAGTGGCATTCACTTGATCATATTGGTCTGTGTATGTTTGTCCAGTATGTCCTCCCGCATATTCCTTGGGCTAGTTGTGGGAATGATGTGGCCTGCAGCCAATTGCTCTTCCACAAGTTCATGTAGACGAAGAAGCTGTTTGTTTTTCAGGGGCCACTGGTCCAACCAGACTGGAGATGTGGTTTGCCATGTAAGCTTTAGGGACGGCTGCTGCACTCCAGTGGCCCTGGTCGAAAAGGCGTACTCAAGATAAGGCCAAATTAACACAATATATCCCTCCCCCATAAGGTATAGGGCGGGTGGCATTACAAATGGAGCAGCATGAGCAACTTTTCCCTTGGGTCCCTGTATTGTCAACAGCTGGGCACTCTGCTTTGGGTGCTGCATTCCCCCTACCCCGACAATAGCTGAGACAGGATCTCTCACCGACCAGTCAGATGGCCATTCTCATGACTGAATAATAGTAACATCAGCCCCAGTGTCCACTAGGCCCTTAAAGGCCACACCATTAATACAACATGACATCATTGTTTGTTGGCGTGTTGCTGTCTGTGTCCAGAAAACCACGAGCTGCCCCGTGCTGCCAAAACCACCCTGTCAGTCCCCCTGTCCAGGACTATAGATAAAAGGCACTAGTTCTGCAATTTGTTGCCCCTCTGGCACGTGACAGGGAGGGCTGGGAGTCCATGCCATAATCTTTATTTCCCTGAGATAGTCTGCATCAATTACCCCTGGCAATACGAAGAGCCCCAGAGATCCAGTGATCTGCTCCAGTCTCGGCTCAAGGGTTGGGATATATTTTTTTGTTGCTGTTCATACATGATACCGAGGAGGAGGCAGCACAGGCTGCTGGCAGAAAGCTGGGGGGTGGAAGTTTGACAAATCACCCTGGAGGAAGGAGTGAGGAAAGCTCCCTGAATATGTGTGTGTTCAGGAGGACTGGGGAGAGCCCGCAGTTCCCCCACCCCACCCTTCGCTCCCATGCTGTGCCAGGAGATCACGGCATAAAGATGGGGAATTTCTGGGCAGGAGTCAGCGGAACCTCAGCCTGTGTTGTCCACTCCTCGCCTCCTGGCTCATCACTGGAGCGGAAGTGGCAACAGGTGAAGCGGCATGGCATGCTGCCCCTCTCCCATTAGTTCTTCAATGCCAATTGCCTGCATTCCTGCTATATTTTCCAGTACCCTTGCTATAGCAAGTTCCTTGTACTTGGACAACCACGCAGTGTACTGCATGGAGTAGAGAGTCATACAAATCAACATCTTTCAGTCATGCGTGGTCATAGTATACCCGTCCCCAATTGCACTAAACAGATACCTACTACAGATACCTACTAACAGATACTAAACAGATACCTTTGCATTCTGAGCCAAAGGTAAAAATACACTGTGAGGAAGACTGTGGGCTTTCCTCCAGAAGACCCTGGCCCACAACCACCAGACAGCAATGTGCAGGCATCAGTAGGAGGAGACATGATAATGAGTTCCCAGAAATAATTATAATAACCACACCCATGGTACCTTTGCGGGTGTTGAAAACTCGTGCACTGACACAGTGCATCCAGGGTTCCCCTCTCTGTTTTCGGCTGAACTACATGCTACCTTCCCAGGGGCTGAAAACGTGTTTTGGGAGCCCCTGAGCTAAAAGTGCAAACGTCTCGTCCTAGCTCTCTCAGCAAAGGTGTTAGCCCAGAATTCTCTCACTGAATCTCCCTCTCTCCGTGCCTCTCGTGTACTGAAACAGCGCATCCCGGGTTCCCTTCACTGTTTTCGGCTGA
>JANHFX010153672.1:0-10522 GCA_027560015.1 Chloroceryle amazona
CTTTGGGGAGGGAGGGGGGTTAATAGAGAGCGTCTGTTGGGTCTTAGGGGCTGCCCTGACCCTAAACCACGACAATACATTAATTAGATTCTTTACTGGCATGCTCCTAATGATTCTCAACTGTTTATATTCTTTTAGTATCATCAGAATAATATGTAAATATTTTGCTATTTTCCAGGAGAAGTTAAAACTTGTCACTCGAACCAGTGTCTCAAGACAGCAATAGCTTCAGTTTTAATAGCCAGCAAAACTCCGTGCCATCAGCAGGCTGCATGAAGTCTACTTCCTTGGCAAAGCAAAATGCAGGGTTTAGCCTGAGCAGTCCAATTTCCATTCCATAGAAACCATTTCCTGAGGCAAAAGTGGGAGAAGAGTCAGGGCATACCTGGGTTCTCTACCTTCTATGGGGTCAAGACACAAAAGAAGCCCTCCCTGGGCCATCAGTTCTGCAAAGCAAATATTAACTCTTCAGTGCTCTATGTAACCACTCTTGTAACCAGCCATTTACAGATGTTTCCCTGAACTTAAACATGCAATCTTTAGTTTTTCTATTTATTTTTCCTTCTATAGTTTTTAACAGGGGCCTTATCCAAAAGCACTGATCACAGTAATCTACTTGCTACTTTAGATGCTAGGGAATTAAATTTTTCCTCTTCAAATCACATCTTTTCAACAATAAACATGAATTAGTTAATGTACAAGTTTCAGAAGAGTAGCCGTTTTTAAAGAATTAAAGAGCAATGAGCTTTGATTTTAGGCTGGAGGATGTGTTCATTAATATGTATACTGTTTCACACTTCATAACTTTTAGATCATTTACAAAAAAAAGAGAAGTAATTTCAACATCCAAATTTCTCACATTGCTTCAAAATTTTCTTCTCAAAGATGACAGTTTGCCAAACCATATTGCTGATGTCCCTTAAAATTTAATGATGGGTCAGAGTTTCATTACTGTTTTAACTACCATCAAGCACTACCTACCTAACCCCTTTTTTGTTAAGAATGCTTTCTGTCTCTGGAGGTGTTTATCCCAAACTCATAATGAGATCCCTGACTATGTAAATATTACTGAGTGTTTGGAGCCTTACTGTTTCAAATATAACTGCGGAAATTTTAATCATGAAAAACAATCAATCAAAGACATGAAGGTGAATAACATCTGTACCATTTATAAACTTAATTTTCAAACAGATCTTGTTTCAGTTCTGAAACAGCAATGCTATGTGTGTAATCAGTATATATTAGAATCATAATATCATAGAATACACTACAAGTATAGTAGGCCACTGACCATTTCCCTTTGGATTAAGGGGGCTTTATTGTCCTCCACTCCACATCCCTGTCTCCCAGCTCAGGGGGCTGGGCACTCAGAGGACAACTGGTCTTGTTATCTGCCCAGACATTGCTTAGGAATTTAGTTAGGCCTTTTGATAACTATTAGTGCATATAACAAGGAGACTATCCTTGACGTTGCTGGCATAGTTAGCCTAGGAACTTTTAATCAAGAACTGGCTGCCTTTGAAGAAGAGACACCCTGAAAAACATATAAACCAAATGGACTTAGAGATTATATTGGGTTTATGTAGATTTGTACTGTGTGCTAAACAACAATTAGTGCTATCCTTAAGTGAACTGGCTTCATTATAATACTAAAAATCACACCCATAGGTCAAAAAGACCCTTGCCCAGGTGAAGACCCTTCCCTTGAGCATGCACAGTATTGGAAGTATGGAGTCAGCAGTATTATAATTGTATGTAAATTACTAAGCAATCATTCTAAAGAGGGTGGGCTTGTAAATTGCTAGCTTTGTAATAAATACAACACAAAGAGTTTCGTCTGGTGTGCTTGTTTTCTGGGAAACCACTGAGCACCCAGGCTTGCACAACCCTGAAATAAATAAGCACTGTCTCTCCTGAGTGTGTGAGGATTTGACTTATTGCACCCCAGGCAAGGAATCCTCTTTTTCAGACAAGAGTCTTCCTATTAAAGACTAGCAGCATTAAGTACCTCGGTCTTTTGCTCATCCTTGGTCACTATGTTTCCTCCCCACATCCAATAGAGGATGGAGATTCTCTTTAGCTCTCCTTTTGTTGCTAATGTATTTACAGAAACTTTTTTTCTTGTCTTTTACAGCAGTAGCTCCAGATAAAGTTCTAGTTGGGCTTTGACTCTTCTAATTTCTTCCCTGCATAACCTCACAACATCCTTGTAATCCTCTGAGGTGCCTGCCTCTTCTTCCAAAGGTTATAAACTCTCCTTTTTTTTTCCTGAGTTCCAGACAAAGCTCTTTGTCCAGCCAGGCCAGTGGTCTTCCCCGCTGTCTCATCTTTCGGCACATGGGGACAGCCTGCTCCTGCGCCTTTAAAATTTCCTTCTTTAAGAATGTTCAGCCTTCCTGGACTCATTTGCCCTTCAGAACTGCTTCCCAAGGGACTCTGTAAACTAGTGTCCTAAACAGGCCAAAGTCTGCCCTCCAGAAGTCCAACAGGTCTAGCAGGGAGCCTTCACTAGTTGTTTCTCTCATCAGCTGTGTCAGGAAGTTATCTTCCACACACTCCAGGAACCTCCTGGACTGTTTCCTCTCTGCTGTATTGTATTTCCAGCAGACATCTGGGAAGTTGAGATCACCCATGAGAACAACGGGTGGAGATTATGAGATTTTTTTTTTTTCCCAGCCACTTGTAGAATGCTTCACCTGCCTCTTCCTCCTGGTTGGCTGGTCTATAACAGGCTCCCCCAATGAAGTCTGCTTTGTTGGCCTTCCCCTGATTCTTACCCATAAATTCTCAAACCTATCGTCTCCATCATTAAGCTCCAGACAGTCAGAACACTCCCTAATATATAGGGCTACCCTGCCACCTCTCCTTCCTTGTCTATCCCTTCTGAGAGTATATAGCCAGAAGTTTATGCAGCACTCCAGCCGTGCAAGTCATCCCACCATGTTTCCATGATGGCAACTATATCATAGTTTTCATAGCACATGAATCTTCATCCCCTACCTCCACCGAGGCGGCAGACCGAAGGACCTCACTAACGCACTGTCCCTCAAACATTGGCTGCCACCTCCAGGTTTATCTCCAGCAAGCCCTGCTTTATCCCTTCCACCCTTCAAATCCAGTATAAAGCTCTTTCAATGAGCCCTGACAACTACTGTGCAAAGATCCTTTTCCCCCTTTATGACAGGCGTACCCCATCTGCTGCCAGCAGACCTGATGGCATGTAAACTCATGGTCAAAAAACCCTGAGTACCGAGCTTTTCACTATAGCAATGGAAACAACTGCTGTACATAATTTCCAAATGGTGCTGCTGCAAGCGTAATGACAGACACAACTTAGAATGTCACCTTCTGTGTGGTGCATTCATGAGTGCTTAGAAAAAACCTGCAGTGATCTGGAGACCGTTTCTGTTATTTTGTTCTTACCTTGCTTCCATCAAATAAAACCATACAGCCTACTTAAAACCATTAAAATGTTAAGACTAGTCCAAATGCTGCTGTCATTTGCATCAATATAAACCCAATAGCAGTGTGAAACCCATGGATGATTAGTATCAGTGCTAACATTTTCATTGCACTTCTGCAGGGCTTGGAAACGGTTTCTAATATATCTGTTACAGTAATTTCTTTTCATACTGAAAATGTCAAAAATGCTGAACCACTTGTTTTAAATAAATATTCAAGGTAAGTTACCCTAGAATTTAGCTGCTGTCAAGTGATCTGTTGTCAAGGATGTAGTCAGAGATGATAATGAGGAGGGATAATGGTCTAATATCTGAATCTTGAAGCAATTGCTTCTGAACAGTGTCTGGGAAGAAGGAAAGCATTTATAACAGAGTTCCGTACTTGTTCTGCACATCCCTGTGGCAATATATACTGCATGTTCTCTTTTCCTAATGAACTTATGGCCTGTTTTTATTCTATATGGCATGAAAATCCAATTCAGAATGAAGAACAAAGGCAAATATCCCAGAAGACAGCAGATATGAGTTTAGACAACAACCTTTAGAAAAGACTTCTGAGTCATTCCTGTGCTTTCCCTATGTATTTTCACCAGTTGCAAACTCTATATTTAAAGAGATATGCATTTGACACTACCAAAATTTATCGTAAGTCTTTCTCAAAATAGGTCAATAATCTGAAACCTGCCATGTGTTAAAAAAAATATAAAAAAGAAGCATTTGGAAAAACAGTCTTCAACGCTACAAAAATGCATTGATTTATTTTACTCTCTGAACATGAAATACATACTTTTATAAACAACAGATTTACTAAAATACCCGCTCAAAAAGGGAAACTTCTTGCCAGCATTTGTTTTTAGACATAACCCAAATATTTCTGTTTTAATAGAAGATAGATATTGAAGCTGCATCACTTCTATGATCAATGGATCTTACTGTCATATATGTTGTACATGATGCCCATCCTGAACTTCTCACTCACAGGGAAGTTTACATGGGAGCTTGACACAAATAAAAGTGGAAGGATCAGGACCTTTTTTACTTCTAATTTATTAAAAGTATGCAGAAATCTCAATTATCATTTATTGCCCTACTCCCTACCTAACTCAGACCAAATGCTACAATACCAAACAAAATAATAAATTATATAAGAAGTACCTCTAATAAATATATACTGTATGTGTGTGTATGTCTAACAATTAAATCAATGGCAACAAAAACTCTTATAATGAAAACTACACTACATAAATCCACTTAAAGCAATAGAAAACTACGGACCTTATGTCATTAGACTTATAAGAAACAGTGTAGAAAACTATGTGCAAGCAAAATGCTTTAGGAGACCAGACACCATCACAATTCTACACCTACAAGTAACTTCATTATGAAGCAAATATCAGAGCTGTAAATTGGTTATTTGAAGTGGTCCAGTTACATGTGTCCAAAGACAGTCAAGAAGATATGATATCCTAACATTTAATGAAAGACTCTATTGAGATTTTGAAGATGAGAATGTCATCAGGGTGGAACTGTTTCTCTGTATTTTATTGCATAGCCCTTCATTCTACCTACAGAGGATATAAGCCTTCCATTCCATTGCCATGGTGCTAGTAAGCTTATATACTTTAAAAGTTATTAAATAAATATTTCTGTTATGACTACCACAATGTTGAAGATTAATTCCAACAAGCTTAATCTCATATCCAGTGAATAAATTCTGAATCACTCACCATGATTCCAGTGAGTAAACAGACTCCTTTTCCACAGTATGTATTAGGTACCATGTCACCATATCCAATGGATAGAAATGTTATTGAAATCAACCACATTGCTCCAAGGAAGTTACTCGTAACATCCTGTTGATCATGGTACCTGAAAAGAAAAATAAAAAAATGTCTTCCTAATGAAAAATTCTGTTAATTTTTTGTGCTGTCGGAAAGAAATCTCACTAACTGGTGTGTGGTGGGTAGACCTTGGCTAAAAGCCAAATGCCCACCCATATACTCACACCTTCCTGCTCAGCAAGATGGGGGGGGGGAATAGGTTTGCATAATAAGGAAAAAAAAAATCTACCTCCTCCCCAACCCTCCATTTCCCAAGCTCAACTTCACAGAATCACAGAATCTCAGAATCACAGAATCACAGAATGGTGGGGGTTGGAAGGGACCTCTGGAGATTATCTAGTCCAACCCTCCTGCCAAAGCAGGTTGCCCAGGAATGCATCCAGGTGAGTTTTGAATGTCCAGTTAAGGAGACTCCACAACATCTCTGGGCAGCCTGTTCCAGTGCTCTTCCACCCTCAAAGTAAAGAAGTTCCTCCTCAGGTTTAGATGAAACTTCCCACGTTCCAGTTTGTGTCTGTTGCCCCTTGTCCTGTCACTGGGCACCACTGAAAAGAGGCTGGTCGCATCCTCTTGACTCCCACCCTTTAGATATTTATAAGCATTGATAAGATCCTTTCTCTGTCTTCTCCAGACTAGACAGCCCCAGGTCTCTCAGCCTTTCCTCTTAAGAGAGATGCTCCAGTCCCCTCATCATCTTTGTGGCCCTCCACTGGCCTCTCTCCCGTAGTTCCTTCTCTCTCTTGAACTGGGGAGCCCAGAACTGGACACAGTACTCCAGATGCAGCCTCATTAGAGCAAACATGAATATGCTGAACAAGACTGGACCCAGTGCTGACCCCTGGGGAACACTGTTACAGGACTGTAATCTGTGCCACTGATCACAAATCTCTGAGCTCTTTCCTTCAGCCAGTTCTCAATCCACCTCACTGTCCACTCATCTAACCCACACTTCCTGAACTTCCTTATGAGGATGTTATGGGAGACAGTATCAAAAGCCTTGCTGAAGTCGAGGTATCCAACATCCACTGCTCTCCTTTCATCTACCCATCCAATCATACCATCATAGAATGCTATCAGATTGGTCAAGCATGATTTCCCCTTGGTGAATCCATGCTGCCTACTAATAGCCTTCTTTTTCCTCACATGCTTAGAGTTGACCTCTAGAATGAGCTGCTTCATCACCTTTCCAGGGATGGAGGTGAGGCTGACTGGCCTGTAGTTTCCTGTGTCCTTCTTGCTTTTTTTTGAAGACTGGGGTGACATTGGCTTTCCTCCAGTCATCAGGCACCTCTCCTGTTCTCCATGACAAAGATAATGGAGCATGGCTTAGCAATAACATCTGCCAGCTCCCTCAGCACTCATGGTTGCAACCCATGGGGCCCGTGGATTTATCAGTGTCCAGCTTGCCTAAATGATCTCTAATTTGATCCTCCTTGACCAAAGGAGAGTCTTTCTTCCTCCAGACTTTGGCCCTTACCTCAAGGGACTGGGATTCCTGAGGGCCAGCCTTAGCAGTCAAGACTGAAGTAAGAAAGCATTCAGTAACTCTGCCTTCTCTGTATCCTCCAACACTAGGGCACCCACTTCATTCACTTCTGACTTTTCTACCTCTCCCCTCAAGCACCTGTATTTGGTTTATGCAACAAGATATTGGTAGTGGAGGGACTACAGGGGTGGCTTCTGTGAGAAGCTGCTAGAAGCTTTCCTTATGTCTGATAGAGACAACAGCAAACAACTACAAGACAAAAACCCGCTGCTGGCCAAGGCCTAGCCAATCAGCAACACTGGTAGCGCCTCTGTGCTAGCATATTTAAGAAGAGGGAAAAGTTATTGCACAGGAGCAATTGCAGCCAAAGAAAGGATTGAGAATATGTGAGAGCAACAACTCTGCAGACACCAAAGTCAGTGAAGAAGAAGGGGGAGGAGGTCCTCTAGGCACCAGAGCAGAGATTTCCCTGCAGCCTGTGGTGAAGACCATGGTGAGGCAGGTTGTTCCCCTGCAGCCCATGGAGGTTAGCGGTGGAGCAATGTTGGTGTCCCCCTACAGCCTGTAGAGGACCCCACACTGGAGCAGGTGGATGCCTGAAAGATGTTGTGACCCTGTGAGAAGCCTGCGCTGGAGCAGGCTCCTGTCAGGACCTGTGGACCCATGGAGAGAGGAGTCAACACTGGAGCAGGTTTGCTGGCAGGACTTTTAACCCCACAGGGGACCCGCACTGGAACAGTCCATCAGTGGGAGGACTGCACCCTGTGGAAGGGACTCACATTAGAGTGCTCTGCAGTTATCTGGACTCCACAAGGTTTTATGATATGCAGAAAATGTGCTGTGACTATTCAGACTCTGCAAGACACACGCACCCATGATCCCTGTCTCTGTGCCAGCTCCAAAACCAAGCACCATAGCTTCTCATACTCCACAAGGACCTCTCCACAAGTCTTGCTGCTGCTCCAGTTCTCAAAACAAGCACTGTTGCTGTTCCAATTCCCACACCAAGCACTAAAGCTGTTCCAACTCCCATAACGAGTACTGTAGCTGTTTCAACTCCAGCAACAAACCCTGCAGCTACACCAACAACCACTGTGGCCACTCCCACTCAATCTGTACCTGTAGAAGTTGCCCCTGTGAGGAAAAGAAAACAAATAAAAGAGCCACATCCAGTGACAGATCAGGGGCAGGGTACTTCTCAAGCTGGATCAAAGTATGAGTCAGAATGAGATGCAAAGCCTGATGGCCCTGCAACTGGAAAGAAACAACTAATAAAAACAGATCTCCCAGTGTGGTCAGATGATGATGGTGTGGGTCCTTCTAAAGCAAACCCATCAGATGTGAAGTCATCAGAGGCATAGTAAACTATGAAGTAGCTGCAAAATCTGATAAAGGACTGTAGTCATCATGAAGGTGAGACACTTACCACCTGGCTGCTCCGATGCTCAGATAATGAGTCCAAGTCCGTTGATTTAGACAACAGAGAAGCCGGGCAGTTGGGATCCCTGGCCAGAGATGGAGGCATTGACCAAGAGCTTGCAAAAAAGATCAACTCTATCAGTCTCTGGAGGTAACTCTTGTCAGCTGTAAAATCCAGGTACCCCTTCAAGGAGGATATCAAATGTCACCCTAGCAAATGGACCACCATGGAAAAAGGTTTTACATACCTGAGAGAATTAGCTGTGCAACAGGTGATTTATCATGACAGTCAAGTAGTAGACACTGATGCAATGCCACATTGCAGAAGTTTGTGCAGAGTGCCCTATCAGTGTATTCCCACACTGTCAACAATCATCTGCTGCGGCATATGAAGGCATGGACCCAGGTTGAAGGTGCAACCAGAATCAACTTTATTAAGAGCACACAGATTTTTATACCCTTAAGGATGCTATTCATAGCACATGTATTTATAGCACACGCCATCATGGTACTTCTGGATGCTATTTATAGCATATGCAGGCTTTTATACTCCCAGCCCCAGGGGGCAGTACTTCCACAAAAAGTTTTGCTATTGGCCTCACAGCAGCCGGACTTCCAGCCCCCGTTCATGCGGCATTTCCTCCAATCACCGTCCAGGTCATGCCACTTCCTCATTCCTTCGTCTTTGCCTGCGCATTGACCCCCACAATCTGGGGAACAGATACCAAGGCAACAACTGTGACCAAAGTGGCCGGGAGATTATGACAGTATGAAGACAGTGTCTCTCAGCCTTTACAAACCTGTGTATCAGCCATGGAGAGGATGGCTAAGGAAACCAAGAGATCAGTCGAAAAACTGTTTGAAAAATTAGAGAGGTGGGAGAACAGAATCTATTCTGCCCCTGAGTGGACCCATGTTGAATCCATTAGGAGAAGATGCTCTCCTATGAGACTAGCTAAACACAAACAGTACAGGTCGTGACATACCCTGTGGTGTCTCCTGTGTGAATTTGGAGAGGAAAAGAGCAGATGCAATGGAAACCCTACCTCTGCCCAACAGGCACTAATACTCTATTTACAAAGTAAAAGAAAGAGGAAAGATTATTATTCCAGAAGGGAGGCTGCCCCAGTCTGCTAGGAGTAGACCATCAAATTTTACCAACATTAACATGTTTTCTAATGAAAAGCACACTGGAAACGGATGGTAATACAAAAGCCAAGCCAATATAATTTTCCTTAGAGTTAAAAACCAAAATAATCGACAGATTCATCAAAATGTATGTTATAGAAACACAGGAGAATAAAACCATGCCCTACATAGTACGGGACTGTGGAAGAAACCATTTTACAAAATCTAGGCAGAATTATTTTTATCTGACTTTGGGTCTGAGCCAAAGACTGTGGCCACTGGAAACCATTTCATTGCCTCAGATTTTGGACTAGGCTCATGCCCCATATATGGGCCATGTGTTTATCTTAAGTAAATGCAAGCTATACGTGCTCCCTGAATATATTCTAATATCTTTTATGAAAAGATGAAAGGTTATATGTAGTTTAATGGGTCCATCAGTTACACTGCTTGAAACTAGACATATTTTACTGATTATTTATAAAGATAATTCCAAACATGAAGCACATACTTGAGAATCATCTAAAAGGTATGCCAGATTTTTTAACAGTCTGTTACTAATGTATTGGGACAACTGGTACATTTAATTTTATGACATAGAAGGAACTGTAAAAATATATCTATATATTGCTATAAATCAAATGAAGCAAAGAAAGCATTTTTATGCATGAAACATTAGAGTGAGGCTGTCTAGTTTTTTGTTTGTTTTTTTTTTTAACCCTGTTTCCCTTTTTCAATTCTGTTCTTTTCATCACACTGATGAGAAGTCTAGAAAACTACTTGAAGGCAGGAGACAGGATGTCTGGTGGAGTTTTACTAATCTTTAAACAAGCAACAACAGTGAATGGGTAGTCGCATAGTACAGGCATACTGTGAAATATATAGCCTTGTAGAGAGTGGTTATCTCCGGGAACAGGAAAACAGGTCGTCTTGAGGCACCCGAGCACGCTGAACAGGGAAGAACCGGTTTTGCGGCAAGAATAAGAATTTTAGGCTTTAGATGATTCTCGAAAGGAGCTCTCACAATTTTATTAGTAGCAAATATTCTTTATTCTCAGCGCTGGGTGCACGGGGGATCACTCCTCCTGTCATGCGCACCTCGGGCAGTCTCGTACAGCTTTTTATAGAGTTAAATATTTAATATTCAATAGATTGTTAGTATACTTATACATATTCATCAACTATCC
>JANHFX010153673.1:0-10444 GCA_027560015.1 Chloroceryle amazona
GCACCCCAGGATACCATTGGCCTTCCTGGCCACAAGGGCACATTGCTGTTCCATGGATAACTTATTGTCCACCAGGATGCCAAGGTCCCTCCATGGGGCTGCCTTCCAGCAGGTCCACCCCTAACTTGTACCAGTACATGGTGTTGTTCCTCCCCAGGTGTAAGACTTTACACTTACCCTTGTTGAACTTCATTAGGTTTTCCTTTGCCCAGCTCTCCAGTCTGTCCAGATCTTACTGGATGTCAGAACAGCCTTCGGCGTATCAGCCACTCCTCCCAGTTTAGTATTATCAACAAACTTGCTGCAGGTACACTCTACCCCTTCATACAGGTCATTGATGAAAATGTGCATTTATCATGATGTTTCACCACATTTCTTTACAAGAGGAAAAGTAACATCTTCCTTCCTTAGGAAACAGTTGTAGTTTCTTCAGAAGAGGAAGTAAAAATTTTATCATACAGAAACTGAAAAAAAAAAAATACCACATTACAAATGAAACTGGACCCATTTTTCAACTTAGCAATATCCTTCTCTCTAAATGGGAGAGATATGAATTTGATGTGTGTACTGTTTGGTGGATGAGGAATTGGTTGGATGGTCATATCAGAGCATAGTCATCAATGGCTTGATGTCCAGATGAGATCGCTGACAATGAAGTGGCCGTCGGGGGTCCATACAGGGACCAGTGCTGTTTAATATTTTCACCAATGACTTAGACAGTGGGATCAAGAACACAGTCAGCAAGTTTGCAGATGACACCAAGCTGAGGGACAGGATGCCATCCAGACAGACCTTGACAAGCTTGAGAGGTGGGCATGTATAAATCTGATGACGATCAACAAGTCCAAGTGCAAGGTCCTGCATCTGGGTTGAGGCAATCCTCAATACAGGCTTGAGGATGAAAGGACTGATAGCAGCCCTGTGGAGAAAATCTTGGGGTACTGGTGGATGAAAAGCTGGACTTGAGCCAGCAGTGTGTGCTTGCAGCCCAGAAGGCCAACCATATCCTGGACTGCATCAAAGAAGCGTGACCAACAGGTCAAGGAAGGTAATTCTTTCCTCTAGTCCACTCTTGTGAGACCCCACCAGGAGTATGTATCCAGATGTTTCTATGAAGAAAGTCTGAGAGAGGTGTGTCTGTTCAACCTGAAGAAGAGAAGGCTCCAGGAAGACCTTATTGAGGCCTTTCTGTAATTAAAGGGGGCCTACAGGAAAAATGGGAAAGAATTTTTTATCAGGGCCTATTGCAATAGGACAAAAGGTAATAGTTTTGAAACAAAGGAGAGTAAATTTAGAGTAGATATAAAAGAAGACATTTTTTACAATGAGTACAGTGAAACATGGGACCAAACAAGTTGTCTAGAGAGGTGGTAGAAGCCCCATCCTTGGAAACCTTCAAGGTCAGTTTGGACAGGTCTCTGAGCCACCTGATCTAGTTGAAAATGTCCCTGCTCACTGCAGGGGTTTGGATTA
Source organism: Chloroceryle amazona (assembly GCA_027560015.1). Classification (NCBI taxonomy): domain Eukaryota; kingdom Metazoa; phylum Chordata; class Aves; order Coraciiformes; family Cerylidae; genus Chloroceryle; species Chloroceryle amazona. The sequence continues at coordinate 1,474 of JANHFX010153673.1, forward strand.
GATGGCCTTTAAATGTCCCTTCCATTCTATGGTTCTATATAACTGTATAGAATTTTAAGTTGGGATCGTCTAGCAGATGTCATGGTGTTGGGTCATAGGCTGAACTTGATGATCTTGGAGCTCTATTCCAGCCTCAGAAATTCTGTAATCGGTCCTGAATTTGGCTATCAGCAACACAGATCTATACAGGTCAAACCACATGCTCATTAAACAATGGATAGACACTCCTTGGGCAGATTTCTGAAACCCTATTTTAGAATTGAAAATATGATGAGATGGCTTACAAGTTCAATTTTCTTCCTAGAGGACACAAAGATGGCAAATTCAGATATATAAATTTCATCAAAAGAATCTTAGGATAAAATTTTGATTATTATCTATGGTATTCAAGATTGTTAATTGGAAGCTATAATGCTAAGTGCTCTGGAAATCTGAAATTTTCATCTGCAGACACTGAAACTGCACCAGTTTATGAGTGGTCCACATGCTTACATTAATACAAAACTCAGTGATATCTTTAAAGTCCAAGTATTTTATTTAAGATGCCTGGTCTGGGTTTTTTTTTTGAGTTAATTTATCAAGCAATTGAGAGCCTACTTGTTGTAAAAGTGGTGGATATTGTGTATTCTTTATGCATTCTAAGTCATGGTATCATGAAGCTTCCTGGCTCTCCTTTGAATAGTGGAAATCCTCATTTAACTCCAGTGCAAGTTGCTGAGTAATGGAATATTAAATGCATGCACAAAGAGCAGGTGTAGATACTATTACTGTTAATGAAATTCACAGAAGTGTTCCTTTTTATCAACATATTTGTAGAGTTTGCTTCAAAAGAAATGTCATTTTCAACTTATATTCAATCATACTGTTGGATAAAGTTAGCAAGGGCAAGATATTATCACGTAATTTATTAGATGCAATCAAGTGCACAAGCAGAAGGGGCATCCTGATGAGAAGTCAGAAGTCTTGAGAAATGACTGTCATTGTGCATGAAACTGAGGTCATGTCTAGAGAGAGGCTTGTATTAATGATCTGTCATTTTCTGTAAACACACATTTAAAATACTATGAACCATCCTGAACTGCATGACCATTACTTTAAATGTTTGTTGATATTATAACTATAAATATCAATGAGTTGGTTAAAAAAATCTGCTTCTGAAATACGGACTTTTTTTTTATTTGAAGTATATTAAACTGTTAAATTGTTAACTATTACATATACCAGTAGTTACTAGGAACAAAATCACAGGAGCTATTGCAAGCATATTTCTTGATGACTGATTTGTTCGTTAAGTCATCAAAACCCAATGATATGGTATTCACACTTCAGCTGTCGGCAACAGCCAAAGATGTCAAAGGAAATTTTTTCACTGGCTTCAGAAAGCGGCCAACTGAACTTCCTGACCTTCTTGAGATGTGCAAGACCTTCTCTGGTTGTAGCATTGACACACAATAATTCATTGGACTTTCTAAGCAAGATTTCACTTATGTGTGAATGCTGGATAACAAAAATGCCTCCAAAGTTTTAATCAGCCAGTGTAATTTGTTTTGGCATATCTGTGAAAATTTACCCAGTCTCCAGGAGCCTGGTTTTTTTTCTGCCAATGAAGGATAATAAAAAGTAACTCTCTGCTATGGGTTATTGATGGCATAAGGGGCTGGTTTTGGTTACAGAGGAATATTCTGAAATCATAAACAACACAGAAGCCTACTCATTAATGTGGAAAATCAAGTGACTTTATCTGAGTTCCCCTAAGAATCCTATTTTTACAGGGATATTGTTCCAGGCTTGGAAATGAATTTTACTGTTTAGGAAGAGTTAAGAAGAAATTCAGAATAAATTCGAAGATTAAAACAATTAATAATTCAACACTCTTTCAGTTTAGAAGCCCCTGTGCCTTGCACATTCATAGTTATCATATTAGTCTTCTCAAAGCAACAAGTAAATAATACAATCTACCATTTATCCAGTCCTTTCCATGCTTCTCTTCATTGTTCATTTACCCAAACATTCTTGTTTAACAGGACTGCTTCCTATGTCACCCCATGTTGCTTGTGGTTAAGTTGAATATGTCAATGTTCCTTAAACCCTCTCCATTTTATCATTTGTAACATATATATATACAATATATTTGTATATATTTATTTTTTTGTTATTATGTTCATTAAAGATGTTTCAGTTTTCTTTTCCAATCCATAAGTGTCTCTCCCTCATTCCCTTTCTCTTCCCCTTGGGAAAGGAAGAGTGTTCAGACATTTCTAGGACAGCAGAGCTTCACCATGCATAACTGTGACTTGGGAAGACAAATGCCATAACTCCAAATGTCCCGCATTCCTTTTTCCTCTGGTTTTGTATGCTGAGCATGACATCATGTGGTATGGAATAGCCCTTTGGTCAGCTGGGGTCCCTTCCCAACTTTTTACACACCACCAGTCTACTTATTGCTGGAGTGGTGTGAGAAGCAGAAAAGCCATTGACTCTGTGGAAGCACTTCTCAGAAATAACAAAAACTTCTCTGTATTATCAACACCGTTTTCAGCACAAACCTGAAATATAGCCCCATACTGTCTACTATAAAGAAAATTAAATCTACCCTAACCACAACTAGCATAGACAGAACAGACCACTTCTTAGCAGGAAGGCCCAGCAAAGACTGCTATAATTCCTCACCCAGGACATATTAAAATCATTTTTCTTATCATTACACAGGAAAGACAATAGTGTTTTAATCTTCTTACCCAAATAGCCCATTACTCAAATACCCCAAATAATTCAAATGCCCAAGAGTTAGAATCCCATCTGTACTAGCTTTCGTGGCATCTTGTGACATCCAGCTTAGTGTCATTTTGTGATAGGAAGGCCATCTCAGAAACCCAGTCCATAAAGAAACATAGAAACAATGCCAGACTCCTAAATGGTACTGGGAAAGAAATGGCCACGTTCAAATATTTCTCCTTTTTAATGTCTTGGGGAAGGAAGACAAAATAGATAAATTTACGACACAACATGGAGAGGAGAGTAATAATGAGAGTGAATCTTGTGGAAAGTCAGTTTTGCCTTTTCTCCTTCTTGCTATGTAGTAGGTAATACTTCCATTGTACCACACCTCAAATGTAGCAATAGTTACTGTATACATTTTTTAACTGTAGCAAAGAAAAAAAAAAATCTATATTCTCCACAATAAATACTCTTAGGTTGTTATGGATAATAAAAGGAAGAGCTTGACTTTTATTTAACTGTAACAAGTAAATAGTCTGCATATACAGCTTTTAGAATGCCAGTCACTCCGCACTTAGAAAAGTCAAACTTGCTTGTTGGTTTGCAGCAATGTTCCCTGCTGCACTGAAATGTGCTCAGAATAAACTCTTATGGGAAAAAAATCTTACATTTCTGTTTTTCCTGTCTCAAAACCACAAATCAAGTGGATTAATATGCTCTTTCTTTTCTATTCCTCCTTTGAGACTCATGTAATTTTCAACCCACCTCTGGAATATACTTTTCTGAATAAAGGACAATATAATTCCAGGGTCTTGATCTGTCAGTAGAATTTCTGAGTGTTCAAGTTTAGAACAGGAAAGACATAAAGCTGCTGGTTTTGTGGACATTGAAAGACACTTTTCACAAACAGACCAGTAATAATATAATTAAGATATAATTAATTCATTTATTGAAGTGGATTATTTGTGTTCTTCAGTCAAGATAGAAGTATTGGCACAAAACAGTTTATATTCTACACTTTCACTCCAACATGACACACTCAGAGTAAGAACAAGAGACACGGAAGATTAAAAAAAGCTGTCTTCCAAGTCACCTAGACCATAGAGGAAGTGATATATGTTCTGGTGAGTTTAAAAAATGCTGTTGGGAACAAAAAAAAAAAACAGCAATGTTTTATGTGAACAGATAAACAACATTTTATCTACACTTTTCAAACTGTTAATATTTTCACATCAACTCATTGATATATTGGAATACAAAAGTATGTCAATGCCTTAAAATAATACTTTTGAAGATGAGTTAGTTGTTCTGGAATCCTTCCCTAGGAGAGGGCTGATTCTTTGCCAAAGATCTGACCCATGTTCAGGGCAAAGGAGCTCTCAGTAAAGAGCTCTTTCAGCAGCCTAGGCCTGCCTTTGGTGGCCTCTCTGCAGCCAAATCACAGAATCAGAGAATGGTAAAGTTTGGAAGGGATCTCTGGGGTTCATCTAGTCCAACACCCCTGCTAAAGCAGGTTTACAGAGATAAGGTTTCATAGAAACACAGCCAGGTGAGTTTTAAATATCTCCAAAAGAGGGATCTCCACAACCTCTCTGGGCACCCCATGCCAGGGCTCTGTCACCCTCAAAGGAAAGTTCTCCCTTATGTTCAGGTGGAACTTCTCACGTTCCAGTTTGTGTCCGTTGCTCCTTGTTTTATCACTGGGCACCACTGAAAGGAGTTGGGCCTCGTCATCTTGACACCCACTCTTTGGATATTTATAAGTGTTGATAAGATCCCCTCTCAGCCTTCTTCTTTAGGCTAAACAGACTGACACTTCTTAGCCTTTTCACCTAACAGCGATGCTTCAGTCTCCTGATAAACTTCATAGCCCTCTGTTGGGGCTCTTTCCAGTAGTTACATGTCTCTCTTGAATGGGAGAGCCCAGAACTGGACACAGAACTCCAGATTTGGCCTCACCAAGGCAGAGTACAGGCAGAGGACAACCTCCCTTGACCTGCTTGCCACACTCTTCTTAATGCACCTGAGGATACCATTGACCTTTTTGGCCACAAGGGCACATTGCTGACTGATGGTTAACTTCTTGTACACCAGGACTCCAAGGTCCTTCTCCAGGGAGCTGCTTTCCAGCAGGTCAACCCCTGTTCTGTACTGGTTAATGGGGTTATTCCTCCCCATGTGCAGGACTCTACACTAGCCCTTGTTGAACTTCATTAGGTTGCTTTCTGCCCAACACTAGTCTGTCCAGGTCTTGCTGAATGGCAGCACAGCCTTCTGGTGTGTCAGCCACTCCTGCCAGTTTTGTATCATTAGCAAACTTGCTGAGGGTACACTCTGTCCTTTCACCCAGGTCATTGATTAATATGTTGAACAAGACTAGACCTAGTACTGACCCCCTGGGGAACACCACTAGCTACAGGTTTCCAGCTAGACTCTGAACCACTGATCACAATCCTGTGAGCTCTGTCATTCAGCCATTTCTCAATCCACCTCAACATCCGCTCACCTGACCCACACTTCTGGAGCTTACTTATGATGATGTTATGTGAGACAGTATAAAAACCATGCTCAAGATGAAGTAGACAGCACCTCCTGCTTTCCCTTCAACTACCCAGCTAGTCACACCATCACAGAAAGGCTATGAGATTGGTCAAGTATTATCTCCCATTGGTGAAGAGGGCCTAACAGAGAGATCTGCATAGACTAGAGAGCTGCACAATCACCAGCCCACGGAAAGAAATCTGGGGGTTTGAGTTGATGGCAAGTTGAATATGATTCAACAGTGCACCCTGAAAACATAGGCAGCTGTTTGAGGGAGGTGATTGTCCCATTCTACACCACACTGGTACAGCCCCACCTCAACTAGTGTGGATGTCTCAGTACAAGAAGAATATCAAGCTATTATTGTGTGTAGAGGAGAGTGACCAAGATGGTGAAAGGGCAAGATGTACAAGGACCAGCTGAGGTGTCTTGGTTTGTTCAGTTTGGAGAAGAGAAGGCTGAAGGGTTACCTCACTGAAGTGTACAACTTTCTTAAGATGGGCAACAGAGAGGGAGGTGCTGATCTCCTCTCGCTGGTGACCATAGAATCAATCATAAAATCGTAGAATCATGGAATGGTAGGGGTTGGAAGTAACCTCTAGAGATCATTGAGTCCAACCCCCTCCCAATGCAGGAACACTCAGGGCATGCCACACAGGAACAGATCCAGGTGGGTCTTGAAAGTCACTAGAGAAGACTCCACAACTTCTCTGGGCAACCTGTTCCAGTGCTCTGTCACTCTCACAGTGAAGAAGATTTTCCTCATGTAGAGGTGGAACTTCTTATGTTTCACCTTGCTACCATTACCTCTCATCCTATTACAGGGTACCACTGAAAAGACATTGGCTCCTTCTGCTTGACACCCACCCTTCAGATATTTGTAAACATTAATAAGATCCCCAACCAGTGAGGAAGACCAGTGATAGGACACACAGAAATGGAATGAAGATGAATTGGAGAAGTTCAGATTGGATTTTAGAAAATAGTTCTTCACTGAGAGCATGGTAAGTCACTGAAAAAGGATCCCCTAGGGAAGTGGTCATGGCACCAGACCTCGAGAGGTTTGTGCTCTAAGTCATATGGTTTAGTTTTAGGTAGTCCCTGTGAGGAGCAGGGAGTTGGACTCAGTAATCCTTATGGGATAATCTTTATTCTGGATTACTTCTGAATGGGAGACAGTAGATTATAAAGGACATATATTTGACTGTGGGCACTCTTTTCATAGTGAGTTAAAGGAATATGTATACTTTGAATAACATTTCATTTTAAACTTTTTCAGACATTAATATCAGTTAAAGTTCTTTCCTTTCCTTTCCTTTCCTTTCCTTTCCTTTCCTTTCCTTTCCTTTCCTTTCCTTTCCTTTTCTTTTTTTTTCCCACACTAAGAGAAGTGAAATAATAGGAAGCAAAAAATGAAAATTTTGAGACCAACTGGAATGACATTTATGGAAATTGGTACTATAGTAGAAAGTAACAGTTTTGAAAAATTCAGTGATTCATGTGGGAGGAACATATTGTAGAAGTATTAATAAGGGTCTTCATCTGAATCATGTCTTGTGTGATAATTCTGTTCCAGGCAGTGTCAGAAGAATCCAGGAGGATGCTCCTAACAAATGAGATTACTCATGTGAATGGTGGAACAATCATGAATTTTGACTGTGTTTTTTACCTGAGTTTGTTAGATGGATGTGAACAAATTAGTACAGATCAGTAAATAACTTGCACAGATTATAGTTGTTCCAAGAACATATAGACTACCCACACATGACTGTTCAACTTCAAATCTAGGGTCTAAAGAACAAGTTTTGAGGAATGGCTAAGGGAACTGGGATTGTTTAGATTGGAGAAAAGGAGGCTGAGGGGAGACCTTATCACTCTCTACAACTACCTGAAAGGAAGTTGTAGCAAGGTGGGGGTCAGTCTCTCCTCCCATGTCTAGTTTGGAGAAAAGGAGGCTGAGAGGTGACCTCATTGCATTCTACAGCTTCATAAGGAGGGCATGTGGAGAGGGAGGTGCTGAGATCTTCTCCCTGTTATCCAGTGATAGGACACGTGGTTATGGTTCAAAGCTGTACCAGGGAAGGTTTAGACTGTGCATTACCACACATTTCTTTACCCAGAGGGTGTATAAACATTGGAACAGGTTTTCTAGAGAGGTGGTTGATGTCCTGGGCCTGTCAGAGTATAAAAGCCGTTTGGACAGTGTCCTTAATAACTTGCTTTAATTCTTGGTTAGCCCTGAAGTGGTCAGTGGTCAGATCCTCGTAGGCCTCTTCCAACGGATATATGCTATTCTGTTCTTGGGCTCTGTTTTGACCATCTGTAAAACAGTCATAATGTTATTGAATGCTTTTATAAATTTTTTTCAAGTTTAACATGAAAAATCATTAAAGAGCCTTTGAAAGCTGTTATCACTCCACTAAGCAACATCCCATGAGAAGTCAGCAAGTCAGAGAGACCAAAGGTGATAGTTATGAACTGAGCACAGTTTTTATGTTTTCTTTTAATTTCACTTACTATCAGATGCAAGCAGGATGCATTAGGAGGAGTGAAAGACAAATAAAGTGAAGAATAATATTTCAGGAAAACCTGCTTTAGTAATTTCAGGCATTGATCAATCCATGTAAAGACTCAGTTCAATACAATAGAAGTATCTGATCTACAAGTCTGAATTCAGTAATGCAGTGAAAAAAATTTTACAAAGTTATCTCCTCTGTGAGTCTGTCTTGGTGCCACTGAAGTACATGATAAATTCCTCTTCACATAAAGAATTTGATAGTTGTTCAGAAGTGGGGAGGGGGAAAAGTCAAAGAATTTATACTCCGTATTTACAGAAAATAACCCAGTACTGAGAGGTTTCTCTTTCAAATCATCACCAGAGCTTACATAGAAGTGTACACTGGCTACTGCAGGCAAAAAAAAAAGAATGTTAGAATAACTTTAAAAAGAGTAAAATCACTTTGGATAACTTAATTTCAATAATTTGGTAATGCAGTTTCATAACTCCTGATCTAGACTCCTAAATCTTTAAATAGCAGTAATATGAATCTCAAATGAATTGTTTTACAAGATACTAAACCCAGAATCTTAGAGACACTAGGCAAATTCTACATATGCCAGAATAGCCTCATAATGTTCCTCATAGACTAGCATGTCCTGGGATCTATTCCAAAAATGGTCTCATTTTGAAAAGGACCGTAAGTTGAGGGGTTTTACAGTTCTAGTGCTGGGAATGGGGTAAAATACACACAAAGCGAAAGGAGTCTAGAATGCCATAATTCTGACACAGTTTTTTCAAGGAAGGCATCTGATTGATGCTTTTTTTCCAGTGGTGGAGAAAAGTAGAAAGAAAAAGCCATAGTAATGTATGCCAGAATTATAGGCTTATATCTCCCATAACATCCTTGCGGAGAAACTCAGGAGGTGTGGGATACAAGAGCAGATAGTAAGATGGATTAATAACTGGTTGAACAATAGAGTCCAACGAGTGGTGGTCAGTGGTGCCAAGTCCATCTGGAGAGCTGTAACTAGAGAAGTCCCACAGGGATCAGTGCTGGGTCCAGTCCTGTTCAACATCTTTATCAATGACACTGATGACAGGACAGAATGTATTCTCAGCAAGTTTGATGATGACACAAAACTGGGAGGATTGGCAGATACACCTGAAGGCTGTGTGGCCATCCAGCGAGACTTGGACAGACTGGAGAGCTGG
>JANHFX010153674.1:0-10443 GCA_027560015.1 Chloroceryle amazona
TAGAGAGTATAGAATACACAGTTTTGCTTCTAACCACATAACGATAAACTGGTCCCGGCCCCTCTAACTATGACAGAGGTGGATGATGTCCTGGGTTCAGATAAGGTTAATTATCACAAACAACTTCCAGCTGAAGCAGTTGGTAGGGGCTGCACCTGGGAGGGGCCACAGCCCAGATAAACAACTGAACCAGCCAATGGGATATTCTATACCATAGTGACATCATGACCACTATATAAGGGGAGGGCTGGCCTGGGTGTTTGGGCAGTAGGATATTGCATTTTATATCACTGGCTTTATATGTTATTTCATTAGTATCATTATTATTGTTTTCTTCTTTCTTTGTGGTGTTCTGTTAAACTGTCCTTATCTCAACCCATGGAGTCTCACCTTTTTTCTTCCTCCCTTCCTTCCCATCCCACTGGAGGGTGTGGAGAGGGGGGAGGAAGCAATGGGCGAGCAGCTGCATGGTGTTTAGTTGCTGGCAGAGGTTAAACCAGGACAACTAATAATATATAAATATATATCATGAGCATGTGTTTATACTAATACATATATTAACACATAAAACATGTTTTTCCAGGCCTTCAGGCGGAGATAAATATTGTCTTGGAGAAAGGAAGCGATATCATTCCTGTAATACTGATGTAAGTAAATTTTTTTCAAGGGTAAAAGTACAATCTCAACTTGTCAGTTTTTCATTTCAGCAGCAATGAATGCATTTTTTTTCCCTGTTCAGAAAAGCTGTGAATTCTAAGATGAATAAGGTGCATTCCACATCAGACCAAAGGCCTGTCTAGCAGTGGCAAATAACAGGTGCTTTTGGCTGCCAAGGCATGACTTTTCCATGGATATACTCCATGAGTTTCCAGAATCTGTGTGTTAGATTTCTTGAGCTCCACATCATATCTGTACCGTGTTGCTTAAGTGCCACAAATGAAAGTAACCTCAATGAATCCTCTCTTACCCTTTTTATAACTTTATAACATCCAGTGCTAATGTGTTATGCAATCCTCTTATACATTCTGTGAAAATGTAATTCTTCTGGTGCCTCTTAAACCTGCTGCTTTGCCATCAGATACGCACTGGTTCTTGTGTTACCAGAATGATCACACAGTTTCATTTTAGAGCTGAGCCCATCAAATAATGAAGTACCACTGAGGGGGTGGGACAGTGTATAAATGTATAAAATCAAATTGTGAACCTAAGTTGCAAATTCAAGTAAGTAAAAAGTTGATACCAATAAAGAATTTCACTAGTAAGTTTCCAAGTCAGTAGCAGTACAAACAAAAATAGGCTTCCATATTATTTTAGCTTCAAGAATGTCTTAATTTTCTTCTTCAATCAAGAGAGTTCATAACAGCAGGAAAATCTGTTTACCTAATGATGTTGTTTCTCCTGTTCATATTTTGATATACTTCATGAAAAAAATATAATAGTTAATATGCTGGTTCCATCATAAAACCTTGTTTTTATGACTGTTAGTAGTTATCATAAGTATTACTTCTGCAAACTTGTTTGTTGAGGTTAACCTCATTGTTAGGAAGTATTGCAAATTTCTACATGCAGAATTATTTTCCTATAGTTAACCACAGCTTTTCTGTTAGTACAGACAAGAAGTGTGTTAGGCCTTTGGGCACAGTTAGGAGAGAAACTGAAGCTGAGATGCTTGTCCAGTATGAGCTATAAAACTTATCCAGTCATACTGATGTGCGGAATCAAACTCTACAACCCGAGATAGGTTATAAAGTAGGCATGTTTATTACAGCTCCAGGCGTAGGGGGGAACACTCCTCTGAACTTGCGCACCCTTCTTCAAAGCCAGCAATTATTTATAATGAGAAACATACATATTCATTGGCGAAGGAGGGGCCATTACAATTAATTCCAGGAATAGGTGTGGTTATTATAATTATTTCTGGGAACTCATTATCATAAGTCTCCTCCCACTGACGCCTGCACACTGCTGTCTGGTGGTTGTGGGCCGGGGTCTTCTGGAGGAAGGCCCCCAGTCTTCCTCGCAGAGTATTTTTACCTTTGGCTCAGAATGCAAGGTTGTGCTGAGCTGGCAACTGCAGATCTGGTATGATCTAGCTTATCTCAGGAGGCTCTTCTTTGCTTCTGTTTGCCTCAGGGTTAGTTCCTTTTATCTACAAGCACCAAAGTTATACAAGATGAGCTACACTCCTATCTACACAAGGCAAGCTACAACTGCAAAGTTAAGACTACGATACAATGAAACATTTAAAACTCAATACAACCTTCCAATTTACAGTGTACCGTTCTGAATGTTTGACCATCTTATTTTTTACATAGAGATATATTTTTGAGGTTGGCTATCTTTCTGCAATTTTCATTTAAAAGTATCCAGCTTACGAGATGATGCACTGTAATTACCATTTCATGTTAATTTTATTAAAATTAACATGTATTTCATGTTAATTTTAACTCAGATGGTCTTTTTGTAATTTGAAAACTTCATAAGCAAGAATTGTGTTTATAGATGCAATTCAGAAAGGAAAATGTTGAACTACAATAAACATATTTTTCTTTCTTAGAATTTATAGGTTTTTCACCTGTAAATTCACCAAGTGATAATTCCTTATTGAAATGTGTCAGTAAATATTTAATAAATTTATTGTGTGCTTTACTAAACTAGTACAGGTTTACTTCTACCTTTCTAGTCTGGATGTATGCACTACTGAGTTAAGGTCCTTATAAAAATTTAAGCATATTCCATTATCCTATTAATTTTACCAGTTTTAGTTGATAAAATGTATTCTTATATAAAATCTTGATTTATATTATTATTTATTTTTCTTTTAAATTTCTATCAGTCAAGTCTTTACCATCTTTTCTCTTTATTTGGGATTGATGTCAGTCAAACTGTAATGTAGAATATTCTATTTTTCCTTCTCAAATAATGAACTTTTTACATTAGCACTATTTCAGTTTGTACATATAGTCCAATATTTGTTTAGAAATTCATGTTTGCAGACTGGAGCCCTCCTCCCTTAACTTTTGTAAGGTAGTTGTCCAGGCATTCTTATTCAAAATGTTTATCTCCAATAGATATTATTTAACATCTGCCACAGTAACTAGTACACAAGAAAGTTTACACATGTAAACCCACTTCCTCACAAATATACAAAAACTTTTAAATGTTTTTTGTTATTAAAAATTTTACCATAGCTACATAGTGATATAATTGAAGTATTGCTAGGATTTTCTTTATTCTTATCACATTCTATTTCTTATTGTTAGACACTTTTCAGACAGTTTTATTCTTAGTTGAGTTCACTTCCCTTATTCTCTTTATACTTGTTTATTACTGAGAGGAAACTTATAGGGTCATAGAAGGAACATCCAGAAGGTATGTGAGGAGGACATTCAGACTATTCCTGGACTCAAAGGCAAAATCAACTGCTGTTAAACCATTCTCAGCTGATGGTAGACAGCTGACCTTTTAGTCTGATCTGTTTTGAAATACCTCCAGTCAGGGAGATATCAGTAGGATTCTTTAATAACCTTACTGTAAGGACAGTTTTCCTAAAATATAGCATATGTTTTCCCACCCATTAAGACCCTTACTCTGTCCCCAGTAAGAAGACAGCTGTTCACTTTTCTTACAGCAGTGACAATTTTTATTCAGTGTGTGTTGATCCAAATCGCTTTCTAAAGAGCTGCTGTTTAGGAAGTCATTCCTCAGCTTGTGCTTGCACAGTTGATTGTTCCTACACAAGTGTAGTAATTTGCATCTATTGCTTTATTTGAAACCGCTGCTCAAATTTATCAAAATATTTTAAAACTATAGTATTCTGTTCCAAAATGTGTTTCCTACCTATCCTCAGATTTCATTCTATTGAAATTTAATTTAAAGAAGAGGTATTTAATCTAATTTAAACATGAAATCAGAAAGGAAACTTTTCATTTCATTGTCTAGGTCTTAAAATCACATCTTGAACAATAGAAGACTGGGGCCAGGCAATTTGGAAATACTGTTCTTACTGTTTGTGAATAATTTTTTATCAGATTTTTGGATGTGACTTTCCAGTGTGTAAACTTACAGAAGTTTAAATTTACTGCCTTAATGGTTTTGACAATTGTATTCCACTTCTTTTATAGTAATATTTAGGGTTCTAAATAACCATAAATTTCTGAGACAAGTAGATTTTTTATTTATTTATATAGAAGTATCTATGTATACATACCATTAAAATCTTCTTGTTCTTCAGCCTTTTCTCTTAACAGAATGTAGGCAAGTGATTTTTGTTGGTTCCTTCCTTTATGCATACATTCATAGATATTGTTCATTGCTTTCATAATTTAAATAATTTCAAGCCTATTTTTTCTAAAATGCATTCACATGAGGGACTGCCCCTTGGAACAGTACCTGAGTTTCAGTTGTCACCCTTCTGGCTGTGTTTCTCATCTTCTGCGAGATGTAGTATAGCTCTTTGTTAATGGGAAGCCTAATGACTTCAACTACTGAAGTCTGCCTAACTTGAAGCTTCAAGATCATAGAATCATAGAATGGTAGGGGCTGGAAGGAACCTCTGGAGATCATCAAGTCCAACCCCTCTGCCAATGCAAGAACACCTAGGTCATGCCACACAGGAACAGATGCTGGTGGGTCTCGAAAGTCTCTACAGAAGGAGACTCCACAACTGCTCTGGGAAGCCTGTTCCAGGGCTCCATCACCCTCACAGTGAAGAAGTTTTTCCTCACGTTGAGATGGAACTTCTTGTGTTTCACCTTGCTACCATTACCTCTCATACTATCACAGGGCACCACTGAAAAGAGACTGGCCCCTTCTACTTGACATCCACCCTTCAGATATTGTAAACATTAATAAGATCCCCTCTCAGTCTTCTCTTCTCCAGGCTAAACAGCCCCAGGGCTCTCAGCCTTCCCTCATAAGAGAGATGTTCTGGTCCCTTAATTATCTTTGTAGATCTCCATTGGACTCTCCCTAGTATTTCCCTGTCCCTCTTGAACTGGGGAGACCAGAACTGGACACAATACTCCAGATATGGTCTCACTAGTGCAGAGTAGAGGGGAAGGAGAACCTCCCCTGATCTGCTGTCCACACTCTTCTTGATGCACCCCAACATACTATTGGCCTTCCTGGCCACAAGGGCACATTGCTGTTCCATGGATAACTTATTGTCCACCAGGATGTCAAGGTCCCTCTCCATGGGGCTGATTTCCAGTGGGTATGCACCTAACCTGTACTGGTACATGGTGTTGTTCCTCCCCAGGTGTAGGACTCTACACTTATCCTTGTTGAACTTCTTTAGGTTTTCCTTTGCCCAGCTCTCCAGTCTGTCCAGATCTCGCTGGATGGCAGTACAGCCTCCCAGTGTATCATCCACTCCTCCCAGTTTAGTATTGTCAACAAACTTACTGAGGGTACACTCCATCTCTTCATTCAGGTCATTGATGAAGATGTTGAATAAGGATGGACCCAGAACTGACCCCCGGGGAACACCACTACTTACAGGTCTAAGATAAACAGCTTTCTATGAGAAAAGATGATTGATGTCATGTCAACATTGATTCAGCAATATGTTAACACTCTTTAGATGACTTATTTTTTCTTCAAACTTTAAAAAAAAGATGTTCTGAAAGTCAGTACTTTTTTGACTCAAAATTTTAATTGTTTCAACATCATCTTCTTAGAAGATTATTCAGATATAAGTTCATTTGTTAGATTTGCAGTCTCCTAAAAAAGTATTTTGAAAGACAAGCAGCATGTTGGTTGACAAGAGTTATCCATGTAACTACTGTAACTCCATGAAAAAAGTGTAATATTTTACTCATTGAAGAGAAGCAATTATTGCACAATTATTTTAGGAGAAGAGTGCATGCTCAGAGAGAGTGACAAAAAGCAGATCTTTTTTGTAAATGCATATTATAGATTATCTTGCAATACTCATTTCACATTTCTATACCTATGATTTTGAATGCATATCTTGAGGACATTTCCTTTAGTTTTACTTCCTCTCAGATTTTAGTGAAATATTAAAAATATAGGAAAAATATGGAACAAAAATAAATGTAAGTATAATTTGCATTTTATGCTTCTACAGAATGTTTCAGGTTACAGGCTATCATTTGGTAACTGCAGTCTTCAAAAGGACTGCCTGAAAAATTTACTGAATACACCTGAAACTGAATTCAAACTAATCAGTATTTCAAATTAATTATTTGGATGAAGATCAAAATCCTGAGATAAGGACTAGTACTTGTCAGTATTCACTGAGAGGACTTAGCCACTAAAATGGAAATTTATTTTATTGCAGGGGTCACTAAATCTGTCTATGGATTTATGGATTTTTAGAACCAAAGACACTGGGTTATGTAAAAGCTTTGATATCATTGGTAAATTAGTTTGTGCAATTAATTTAACAGTACTTGCAGTATAGCAAACCAGATTTTAACCTGCAGGACTACCAAAAAACAGATAAAATATCAAGAAAGCAGGAACATTTTATGAGTGGCTTTGATCCCTCAGTTCCTTTAACTGCTCCCAGGTATTCTCAGCCTTGTCTGCTGTTGTTGTCATCGGTGAGATTCCAGGCTAAGCATGCTTGTGTATAGCTGGCTTTCTTTGAGACTTCCAGAGCTATCATTAAGGAGAAATACAGTGACCTCACCAGTGCTGAATAGAGGGGAAGGATCACCTCCCTGGACTCACTGTTAACATTTCTCCTAATCCAGTGCTGGATACCATTAGCCTTCTTTTCCACAAGAGCATATTGTTGACTGATGTTCAACTTGTTGTCCACCAGTCCTCCCAGGTCC
Source organism: Chloroceryle amazona (assembly GCA_027560015.1). Classification (NCBI taxonomy): domain Eukaryota; kingdom Metazoa; phylum Chordata; class Aves; order Coraciiformes; family Cerylidae; genus Chloroceryle; species Chloroceryle amazona. Next base: position 6,807 of record JANHFX010153674.1, read on the forward strand.
TATTCTGAAAAAAATTTTTCCAGCTGGTCAGCCCCCAACATGTGTACTGATGCATGGGTTATTCCTCTCCAGGTGCAGGACCTCTCTAGGGCCTATTTCTTCAGCATTCAGTTTTCATAGATCAGAATCACAGAATGTTAGGGGTTGGAAGGGACCTCTGAAGATCGAGTCCAACCCTCCTTCCAGAGGAGGACCAAAACTAGAGCAGATCACTCAGAAATGCACCCAGACAGGACTTGAAAGTCTCCAGAGAAGGAGACTCCACAGCCTTTCTGGGGACTCTGCTCCAGTGCTCTGTAAAGTTCTTCCCCATGTTAAGGTGGAACTTCCTGTACTCTAGCTTGAATCCATTGCCCCTCATCCTATCAGAGAGCACAAGTGAAAAGAGGTTGTCTCTGCCTTCTTGACACCCAGCCCTCATGTATTTATAGACATTAATTAGATCTCCTCTCAGTCTTCTCCTCTCCAGACTAAAAAGCCCCAGGTCTCTCAGGCTTTCCTCATAAGGCATGTGTTCCAGTCCCTTCATCATCCTTGTAGCCTTCTGTTGGACTTTCTCAAGTAGATCTCTGTCCCTCTTGAACTGGGGAGCCTAGAACTGGGTGCAATACTCCAGGTGAGGTCTCACAGGGTAAAGGGGGAGGACAACCTCCCTCGATCTGCTGGACACACTCTTCTTAATACACCCCAGGATACCATTGGCCTTCTTGGCCACAAGGGAACATTGTTGTCCCATGGAGAACTTGTCTATCAGGACTCCAAGGAGCTACTCTCTTGCAGATCGACTCCTAATCTTTACTGTTGTATTTTGTTGTTCCTTCCCAGGTGCAGGACTCTGCACTTGCTCTTGTTGAACCTCATTAGGTTCCTCTTTCCCCGGCACTCCAGACTGTCCAAATCTTGCTGAATGGCCACACAGCCTTTGGGTGAATCAGCCAATCCTCCCAGTTTTGTATGATCAGCAAACTTGCTGAGAAGGCACTCTGTCGCATCATCAAGGTCATTGATAAAGATGTTGAATTGGACCCAGCACTGATCCCTGAGGGACTCCACTAGTCAATAGCTGGGCTCTGTACCATTGATCACCACTCTTTGGGCTCTATTGTGTAGCCAATTCTTAATCCATCTCACTGTACATTATTCTATCCCAGAATTCCTGAGCTTGCTCATGAGGATGTTATGGGAGACTGTCAAAAGCCTTGCTAAGATCAAGGTAGACTACATCCACTGGTCTCCCTGCATCTATCCATTCAGTCACACCACCATAGAAGGCTATCAAATTAGTCAAGAAAGATTTCCTCTTGGTAAATCCATACTGACTACTCCTGATAACCCTCTTCTCTTCCGTGTGCTTAAAGATGGCCTCCAAAATGAGCTGCTCCGTATTTTTTTCCAGGGATGGATTTGAGGCTGACTTTTCTGTAATTTCCTGGATCTTTCTTCTTGCCCTTTTTGAAGACTGGAGTGAAGTTTGCTTTCCTCCAGTCCTCAGGCACCTCTCCTGTTTGCCATGGACTTTTGAAAATGGTGGAGAGTGGTAGGGTGATAACATCAGCCAATTCTCTCAACACTCTTGAGTGCATCCCATCAGAGCCCATGGACTTGTGTATATTCAGTTTGCATAACTGATCTCTGAACTGCTCTTCATTGGCTAGTGGAGAGTCTTCCCTCTTCCAGGCTTCCTCTCATATCCAGTGTCTGGAGTTCACAAGGGCTGGTCTTAAGAGTAAAGACTGAAGCAAAGAAGGTATTCAGCAACTCTGCCTTCTCTGCATCCTTTGTTATCAGGACTCCCACTTCATTCAGCAGTGGTCCCACATTTTCCCTAGTCTTCCTTTTACTACTGATATATTTGAAGAATCTCTTGTTCTCTTTTACTTCCTTTGCCAGTTTAAGTTCTAAGAAGGCTTTTCTTGTTGCCTTCCTACAAACCCTCAAAACATCCTTATAGTTCTCCCAAGTGACAGGTCCCTTCTTCCACGAACTGTAAATTTCTTTCTTCCACGAGATTTCCTTCAGAAGCTCTTTGCTCATCCATGCAGGTCTCTTAGCACGTCTACCCAATTTTTTACTCAAAGGAATGCACCTATCTTGAGCTTGGAGGAAGTGATACTTAAAAATTGACCAACTTTCTTGGACTCCCTTTCCTTCCAGAGTCTTAGCCCATGGAATTCCTGCAAGTAGATCTTTGAAAAGTCCAAGGTTAGTCCTGCAGAAATCCAGGGTTGTAATCCTACTTATTTCTCTGTTTCTTCCTTGTAAAATACTGAACTCCACCATGTCATGGTCACTGTTGCCAAGGCTCTTCCCAACCTAAATGTCCCCTTCTTTTTTTGTTAATACAATGTCCAGCAGTGCACCTCTCCTTTTTGGTTCCTCCACTACCTGCATTAGAAAGTTAATATCTTATGTACTGCAAGAGCCTTTTGGACTGAATAGGCTTAGCTGTGTGGGCTTTACAACAAATATCAGGGTGAGTGAAGTCACCCGTAACTACTGAGGAGTGTGATCTAGAGGCTACTTCCAGTTGACTGTAGAAGGCCTCATCAGCATCTTCTTCTTGGGTTGGTTGTCTATAGTAGACACCCACAACAGTTTCACCCCCAATTGCATGTCCCTTAATTCTTACCCACATGCATTCGACTGGTCCTATCTCCCCCCCTGGATAGAACTCTGCATTCCAGTTGCTCTCGTACATAAAGAGCAACACCACTGCCTCACCTTGTTGTTCTGTCTTTCCTAAATAGTACATAGCCATCCATGACAACATTCCAGTCATGGGAGCTGTCCCACCATGTTTCAGATTGCAAGAATTTATTTTTAGAGTATAAATATTATTTTTTAAAGGTACTTTCCAACTCCAACCACTCTATGATTCTATGGAAGTCATGATCCTTCTTTTGGAATCATGGGTTGCATGCAATTGATCATGTCCACAGAAGACCAACAAAGCTGGTGGAGAGAAAAGTCCTATGAGGAGGGGCTGAGAGAACTGGGGTTGTTTAGTCCGAAGAAAGGGAGGCTGAGGGAAGACCTTCTTGCTCTCTACAACTACCTGAAAGGAGGTTGTAGCGAGGTGGGGGTCAGTCTGTTCTTACAAATAACAAGCAATAGGATAAGAGGAAATGGCCTCAAGTTGTGTCAGGGGAGGTTTAGTTCGGATGTTAGGATAACTTTCTTCCCCCAAAGGATTGTAAAGCATGGGATCAGACTGCCCTTGGAAGTGGTGGAGTCACCATCCCTGGAGATATTTAAAAGAAGTGTAGACCTGGTGGTTAGGGACATGGTTTAGTGCTGACCTGTCAGTGGTGGGTTAATGGTTGGACTTGATGATCTGAAAGGTCTCTTTCAACCAAAGTGATTGTATGGTTCTTTACTGATCTTCATATTTTATTGTTTTGTCCTATTTAGAAAATTCATTTGGGGTGGTGGTGGTGTGTGATTTAATTAACTCATAAGGGTAATTAGATGCAGTTAAAATACAAGCCATGTAAATTAGTACCAAAGCACAGGGAAATGAAGAATAGGGTGTAGTGAGCAATATCAGAGATATCTGGACTCAAGGTTTGTGGTAGGACAAGACTGGTCCTTCTACTACTTGGAGAATATGATGTAAAGAGGCAAATTTAATTTGTGT